>APFE030815303.1:2944-42981 GCA_000404065.3 Pinus taeda | reverse complement strand
ATTCTTAAGTGCTCTTGCTTTACTAATATTAAACACATAATACCATCATATCCATTCCTGAATAATTTGCATAAGAGATTGAAACAGAATTTGCTTAATTGTACTCTGTTTCCAAATGTTATTATTCTTGATGGTTTTCTCTAAATTAGTTATAAGCATGAATTCTTAAATGTTCTTTCTTTGCTAATTTAAGCGTTGTTGGTTACTATAACAAAGGATTCTTCATTGCTCTTTGTTTGTAGTCATTTCATTTCTTTCTTTTGGACATGGTGAAAGACTCTTAGTTGCCTTTCATCCCTTCAAATTCATCCCATCCACTTTAAATTTTAAGGATTGTTCTCTGTCTAGCTATCTTGCCCTGTAATACCATCTTGTGCTTAGAATAGAAATCTAGTAAAGCCATCCTTTGACTCCATAGCCCAATGGACTGAAAGCTCTCAATCTTGCCCTTAGTTTGTGGATTCCACCATTTTCCCAAAACAAACTCTTGAATCTATAACTATCCTAAAACCTTCGAAGAACAAACATAAATCATAAAGAGAGAGCCCTCTCTGGATGCAAATTGGCTAGATTCTGCATCTAAAAGGTTGGTTTGTGGTTACCTCGGGTATACTTTCCTCTTACACAACTTCTAGGAAAACTTGAGTGATAACAGGGGCAACCAAATCGTATCCTCATCATCCTCCTATAATCACACCATTCTTCAAAACTATCTCTATGCATACCCCACCACCGTGTAGGCGTAGCATGCAGGGCCAAATCCAACGCTTGGAAGCGATGCTTCTCAGGCACTTCCCTTTCAAATGCATCTAGAAATTTATCTACATCAGTTAGAGTATCATAATAAGGAAAATTTCTTATCTCAGATGATATACAATGAAACGATTTATTCATCATATTACATCACAATATAGATACTTCATGTAACCTATTCTTCTCGTGCTCCAATTCTTCATCCGAATATGATGTACAAGAGCTTTTACGGTCCCATGCAATTCATCCACCGACTGTCATATTAACCGAATCTTCCTCTCGCATTGTTATCTTATATATCTAGTCCAATTCATCATCGCTTTCCTCATAGTCATGGACTGGTTCAATATAGCACAATCCTTCTGCAGGGCCCAATCAGTTCCCAAGAGCATGGGATATGGATTGTTGTCATTAACAATACCTATTACTTCAAAGTAAACCAACGTGCTCTCACCTTCTATATCTATAGTTACTCCATGAAATCTCCCCAAAGGAATAACATTCTCTTGATTTTCCATTCTTAATTGACTTAGAGACCACTACAGTGCAAGCCTCCTAATATTTTTCCAAGTTTGTTTAGGAAAAACATTCACATCTAACCAGTGCAGTGATCCATCTTGTATTCTCCTATTCTCCTATTTGTGTGATCAGCCTCATCTTTCATTCTATTCTTGTCTTATGTCTATCGATCTTTTTGAATACGCAGTGCCCATCAGAAGCATTATCCCTACCAACACATTTTTTTTATCAACTCTTGTAATCCTTTCACAACCCTGATGTTGCACAACATTTTCATGCAAGTCTACAAGAAAGTAGTAAGCATGGAGGGGTCAAATTCTTTAGATATCCTATCCTGACTTCCTAACGTAGAGGCTTCAACGAATCTTTTCTTTACTTTCATGAACGTTTCCTTTGCGCACTCCAGATCAAACCCAACCTCTTTTTCTGGAGCCTTGTGGACCCATCTACCTTCATTAAGTTATTTTCCCTTATCATCATCATTTGTCACACCACTTCGCAACAGGATATTGACATTGGAATCCTATTTGCGAGGCTCTGCCCTCATTATCTACATGTTTTGGGTAGGTTGTTGAGGCTACGCCTTCTTCTCCTGCATTTTGACTATCAATATAGGGCATTCTTCTATCACATGGTCAAATTGAGTACAATACCGGCATGACGGGCGTGTTCAGCTCGTACACTCCTGCACGTAGTGTCCTAGCACTCTATAGTTATAGCAATTAACTTGCCCTCAACCTCTACCAATTCGTCCTCCTCCTCAGCCTCATCCGCGTCCTTGATATCCTCAACACGCTCCCCGAACGCCTTGATCCAGAGGTCGAGTTTTTGTTTGCATATGATACGCAAGTTTTCTTTCCATCATTAATTCATAGCTATGACAGTTATGCTCATCATGGCCTACCAATTTACAGAAGTTGCAAAATAATTGTTGTGACGTCTGTACAAATGTTTACAGTAAGTGGAAATTGTCTATTACATGTTTTCCTATTACTTGACAAATAATGCACCACAAAGTGGGCCCTGTACTTGGTCCTATTGTGGCGTCCTCCCTAAGAGGCATGCACCCTCCTCCTGCCATAATATTCATGAGGCACCAAACTTCTTCATGCACTTCCAGCCAAGCTTCTTTTTCCTTCTTCAAGCTCTGAACTCCAAGTAGAGGTTTCACAACTTCGCATGAACTTTTTGAACTCCTAACATCACATCCTATATTTTGTTGTGACAAAGCAATACTTAAGTGAGGCAAGAGCACATCTATAAACTAGTTGCGATGCTGGTTGTCCATGAGATTCATATTGGCTGTGCTAATTCCATACTTCGGTCTCTGATCTAGCTCCCAGGGTGTTTCACCGATACTCATCGCAATTTCCTTGAACCCCACTATTGACTGCGTTTTAGATTTAGGCTTACCGAATTCCTTGTTCAGAGCAATATGAGTGTCCGCTAATGATGCCACCAGGTTATCAGTGTAGTACTTAATGTACCATGTCAAAGCACGATCTTGTAGATCAGTAACCAATTACACTTTCTTCATATGATCATCTATAGATTATAATATTCTGTGTTGTCCACACAGCCTTCGCGATGAACAAATATTGGTCAGGGTTCTCACTTCCCAAGTGCTTGAAAACGGTAAATTTCATCGTATTCGAGATATTGAACGATGGCAAAGGTGGTGGTGGTGTGGACGAAGGTGTATGTTGTGGAGGTGGTTTGGACAGATGAGGTATTTGTGGAAGCCCTTGCCTTATTAACAAGAAAACATTGTACGATGAAGCTTGTGCTACTACCTCGTCATCACTCAGAGGAGGCTCATTGATCAGGCTATATACAGGGCCTATTCTTCCTCTATCCTTGAAGAACATTCCACTTCTCTTAGCTCCAAACATCAAGGTAATGGAATAACCCACTTTTCACACAAGAGAATCTTAAACCAAGTATTCAAATATCTCAAATACTTACCTCACGGTCCCTTGAAAAAACGTCACTCTGCTTTGTTGTAGCTAATCAAGGTATTGACCATGAATTCTGTCATGAATCCTCTTATGAATCGATCAAGCCAATGATCGACAGTGCACGTGATCTTATCCTCAAAGGCGTCCAACCTTTGTACTAGCTAAAGGGTCCACACTATTGGAACGTCAAGCCTCTGCCTTCCTTGGCTGTCTCCCAATTGAGCGATCCACTCGTATAGTTCGATTGGGAAGGTGGAGAAGAAGATCTCATGTATCTTTGTGTATATGTATCTGTCCAACCACTGTTCTTTTGTTAGGTGCAATTTTCTATTTTCTTGCGTCACAAATTCATGGATCTTTCTATCCAACCACTCCTCAATTTCTTTCTTGGTCAAATTCTAGTGATGCAACATCACAAATCTCTTTATGTAGTTCCTAGTCCTGAAAATAGAACCATTTTTTGGCTTAGTGGGTCCTGACCCAGGTTCAAAGTTAGTTTCGCCAAGCAAATCCCTACACTAATGGCCCTTTCGGCATCAATCTGCGGAGCACAGACTGAAGTTTCACCAGAAGCAGTATGGGGGGATGCTGGAACCAAGTTTCCACACCGAGATATGAGCATGATGTCATTTTATGCCCTAAATCTGTCTTATCATAGATCGATAAGCCTTTAGGGCTTATCGATGTAAGTATCCATGATTAACTTTTATACCTCCACGAACGTTTATGCCTATCTTTTGCAGATCGTGAATCAGTGAATTCACTACTTACATGCACCAAATATTACATACAATCCAGTAATTACTCAGGTTAGCTTAAGTGTTTGATAACTTCAACATGTATCAAGATAATCTTCGTGTAAATAGTTAACAATAATTGGATTCATATAAAAGTATAAGTCGTGTAAAGTCGCACATCAAAACATCATTATTTCATAAACCCATCATAACATAAGGCACATTCATATAAATAGAAGTAATGAGATAAACACAAGTATTTATGTAGTAATCTTCTTTATTAATATTTAGTTCTACTTACAGGCTCAAGAATTCCCTGCGCACTCATCTATAGGGGTCCGTGCACTCAGTCATGGACTCTACTCTTGGCCTCTGCACTCACAGTTGTAGAGCCTTTCTTCCTACTCTTCTTTGCTATCTCTTTAGACTTCTTCAATAGACCAAAACATTAGTTCTCCATGACCATGATGCCTTAAAATCTCTAAGACACACCTATTTATACAATCCCATGGTCCGCGTACCATGGGTAGATCTTCAAAAGTTGGCTCAACTTAAATAAAAGAAGGGGAAAACCATTTATGACACTTTAACCATCTACGTGCTCTGTGACCACAAGTTGCACAGACTTTACATCTTTATACAACAAAGGTTGGGCTTTTGCCCAAAAATTGACCTTAGGGGATCCCATCCCAACAGTGTGTGAAACCTTTGAATAGTAGACATATCCTTCCTAGAGAGAAATAAATATCCCTTAAAAAATATAATTATGTGATGATATGAAACCTTTTTAATAGTCACTCATTATTTAAAACTTTTTTCTAATTTCCTTCCTTCACCATAGTAACTATGGCCATGAGACCCATTATTACTCTAATTATGTACATTCCCATTGCTAACCATAATTATGAGATTATTTATCATCTACCGTAATTATCATTGTTTTTATTTAATTATGTTCTTGTAACTAGATTTAGTATCCCTCCCTCCCACGTATTTCAATATTAGGACCAGGGGATAGTGCCGCTATTAACATTAATAATAAACACAGAACGTGCCTTTTCATTTTACTATTCAAAACACCTCTTCTTTGTTCTCTTTGGATTTCAACAACTCGAAAGTGCAATGGATACCAACAATTAGAAGATTGAGGATCCTAGACAGAAAATCATTAATAAGATGTCTTCAATTGACTCACAACTCCCATATATTCATTTGTGGTTTTTGTCTATGTTTTCAATCCAGTTATTTGTGGGTGTTGCTCTATTCATTTGGGTTCATTTATTAACAATATTTTAGATAACCAATCAATCCATACACATCTATGTATGATTGAGGAATTTCAAATAATGTTTAGGAGATGATGGGTTTTATTGTGCTCCAATTTAATAATTCAATACAATTTGGTCTCTCTCTTTGTTGAAAAATATTACCAATTGCAGGAATTGGAGAGTGCCATGGATACCAACAATTGGAGGAATGGGGATTCCGGACAGAAAGGCATTAATGAGATGTACTCATTGACTCATAACATTGATATTTTCAGTTTTTGTTTGTTTTTTTGATCTGGTTCTTTATGGATGTTCCGATATTCATTTGGTTTCACCTAATAATAATAGTTTAGGCCACTAATCAATCCATACACATTTGTGTATGATTGAGGAATTTCAAATATTTTTTAGGAGAGGAGGGGTTCTGTTATGCTCCAATTGAATAATTCAATATTACTTGGTGTCGCTCTTGTTCAAAAATATTACCAATTACCCCTGAGCATTTGGGTTAAGGTCAATGCATTCATTTATTATTGAGAATGATTATTTATTTTCCCAACGAAACAAATCCACAAAGGGATCAATTTTCACCAGGGAAGATCCATAAAGGGATCAATTTTATGGGTTTCACCTGTGACCTAATTATAGTTACTTTGAATAAACGAAAGCTTAACCATTTAACTAACCCTTCATGTTATTAAAAATGACTATGTTGCATAATAATTTGCAAGGAAATTTATATAGAGGGGGCATCAATTGTTTTGATAGGGGGCATCCATCTATTTGATTGAGGCTTCTGGAACCTCGTTGTTCCCAGAGAAAAAGTAAATAGTTTACAATATTCTCGTCTCATAGAAGGAATGATTCAACATCCATATGTATATGTGTGCCATCTCGAGGACTAAAAGGATTTTATATTGACCCTTTTTTTAAAATGGATTTGCCTGCATTTTCTTTCCTTTTGGATGATCAGGGTTGAGATTGGGTAGAGAATTCCCAATTCCCAAGATCATCACAATTGTTAACATTAAAATTATAAATTTCAACAATAAAAAAATCATTGCATCAAGATGCACAGATTGAATGATTCAACGTCCTTATGGATAAGTAGTGCCATCTCTAGAACCAAAAGTCTCAAATCATATCTATCTATCTATCTATATATATATATATATATATATATATATATATATATATGACAAAAATCAGGGTAGATCAACCCAAAGGGATCGCATTCTTCTAGCCAAATAGACCTTAATCCCGAGGGCATCAAGGAGAATTGACCCTGTGACCTCCCATTGGTGAGGTACTTTAGCAACAAGAACCCCAACAATTAAGCTAACTCTCTGACTCATTGAACCCTTTTTTATGACTTTTCCTGTTTTTTTTTCCTTTTGGACTATTGGGGTTGAGCTTGTGTAGAGAATTTCCAATGTCATCACAATTGTTGTTAGTAAAATTATAAATTGTAAAAAAAAAAAAAAAAAATCATTGTGCCAAGATGCACTTTCTAGAACCCATTACAAGGGAAATGTTTAATTCCTTCTATGTTTAGCATGCAGTTGACATGTTCCATTTGATAATAATACCAGATAATATCCTTCTCAACTTTAGATCTATCATGAGTAGAGAGGGATAAAAACCATCAATGTGGAAACCATTTTATCCCTTTTTAATATGGAAAAAAAATCATGGAAATGTTTACACTACGAGGGATTTGATCCCTCTAGATTCAGAGTTATAAGTAGCCAATACGAATTTTCCAAGCCATAGTGAGTATAGGTGCCTAATAAGCATGGTGTTTTGATTAAGCCTAGAAATTCCAAAGCTCAAGATAAACATTGAAGGTTTTCAAGTGGTGTGGTGTGTTATTTGGTGCAACCTATGCGTGGTCAGTATTTCTCTGATTATTTATACATCTGATGTTTAAGCCATGCCCTTTAGTTTAATGATCAAATAAATAACTATGAAAAACCTTGAAAGCGAATTTTTCCATCTCCACATATGATGATCAAACCAAAAAGATAAATAATCACCAATGATAAGGTTCCAACCAGAATTACACATCTTTACCATGAACATAATCCTTGAATTCAACCAAATGAAATGTTAGTGTGAAAATGCAATGCATAGTTGAAGTACTAATTACTGTTGCCCAACTGGGTATAATATTTAATGAATTATCTTTTGTGCTAATGATATATTATCAGGGTCCTATTCTTGAAAACGTTGTGTATTTGTAATCGATTGGAGGAATCATGGTTTTTTATTCCTTTAGCCTGAGGTAGTTAGGGAAATCTTAATGGTGGACTAGGATTGTAGTTTTGTTAGAGTAGTAGGCCCAGTGGGCTTAATGTCAAGATCAACTATTTTTATTTGCAAGTTTAGATTAGGTCATCCAGACTACTATAAATCTAGAATATAGATTTAATTTGATATAATAAGCCTCCTTTTCAGTGAGAAATAATTGACATATAGAATGGTTAGTGATCAACTTGAATTCCAAGTCCGTACCCTTGAATTATTTTAATCTAATTTACTTGATTGCTTTGTGTACATGTTACATTTTAATTTAAACCTTATCAAAGTTGTGTAATCTTAAAGAAAAAAATACAGGTGTTTGAATCTTATTAAAACTCTATGATCTTAAACAAAAAACACAGTGTTTTCAAATTCGCAAAAGTTCTTGTAATTGGTTGCTTTGCAAATGGAAACCACATAAATAGGTTTGTAAGGCTGTGTTTCTATGTGAATAATGGACACTCTTTGGAGATACATGCCACATAGGGGTCCAAATGGCATGAATGAACTTAAAAAAAATTCTTTGTGGTTTGAGGATAATATCTATACATAGGTTGTAAGTCAAGTGTGTTTCTCCTCACATTTGAATTGTTTTGATAGTTCTCATCTTTCTTTTAAGGATGGTCCATTTTATCATTTTTCATTATCTCCATATGGAACTAGTGAATTACTTTCTTTATTTTGAATCTAGTGCATTTCTAACAAGTTTCTAGTCTACAAGTATTACCATGTAGTTATATCGCTCTTCACCCAAGGAGAGGTGTCATTTTCAATTGAATTCATATTGACATTTTGACTATGGTATTGTCATGGTTGCAATGATTTATTTTTGGGGGATGTTGATGTTCTTTTTATTCTTTGTAAAAAAACTATCTACAAAGAGTCTCTCTCAAGATGCTATCACTAGAATCAAAAGCTATTCAACCTTATTTTCTGAGTAGTTCTCCTGGTAACAGCCAATAACCTCTAGATGTAGGTGAAAGAACATAAAAAAATGGTTAATATGTTACACAAAGAACTGATTATATTAGTTAAAAAAAGATTTATTTCTTTGGACCATTTGTATGATATGTCCAAGTAAGTACATATTGCTTTACTGGGATGATTTAGAAATACATATTATTCTTTTAATGTTTGGATAAACATAGTCTGCAAGATTTCTTGGTAAAATTCATAACAAAATTTCTATCATGTGATATTTTGGTTGATTTATTCAACCATCATCAAGGACCAAATACGGAAATGTAGAGGGAGGTTGAATGAAGCAAATATGCAACACTATGTCACATTTTGGTTCATATCCTCAACCATTAAGAGGGAGAAAAATATGAAAAATAAAGGGAGATGCAGTTGCATGAAGCACAATATGCCACATCATGATTGTAGGGTTTTGATTGATCCCTTCAATATGGCTTAGGTCAAGTGGGTAGTGCAACTACCTATTGAATGAAATAAAAGGTATCCTAACTCCCATCTAAATTTATGAAATGACATGGTTTGAATGATGGATTAATCATGATGCCATGAACTGATCCATCATGCATATTTTCATTTGTTCTCATTTAGATTATAATTATCCGTTATACATTTCCCATGGGAAAGAATAATTTTCTACATTGATTGGATGTTATTGAGTTGGATAGTTGGGGATGAGTATGCTTTCATGCTTTTTTTATTTATTGCATCCAAGCTTTGAAATTTATTTGGTCTATTTTAAATCCTAGGCTATATCAGTAATTATTTGAATGATCTTGGCATTTCTACTAACTAGCATATCATGGTTTGTAAAAAGTTGGATTGAATTACGTTTTTAGGTGCTTTTCCCTTTTTTTGAAAAGTGATGGAATACTATGGGATTTAGTTTCTTATGTGGATATATTATTCTTTTTTGCTTCCTTTCTTATTTATGACTATCATTGTATCTACTAGGCCAAAATAAGCTAGTTCTATAATTGTCTTTTTGTTAAATCATTTCATTCGCATTGGCAGGAGTATGTATTGCAAATTCTTTTTGAAATTCCTATTAGACTCAAGTGGATGATCTCAGTAACAATATGCAGTAGTTGATAATTAACTATGACATAAAATTATCTGAGCATCATAATGTTGGAAATTTCCATTAACTATTATTGTGATGCCATACTGTTGTTAATGATAATCCAAACCAGATTTATCTATGTTTCCTTCAGAGGTGGCTAAGTAATCCTCAAACCCGTGACAATGGCGATATCATTTGGAAAACCCTAAGAACCTTTGGGAAAATGAAATCTCAGATTAATCTCTCAACTCCCCTTACGCTTGAGACATTGATGCACCACATGCCCTTTTATGTTAAATCTGTCTCCCAATTGTCTTCACCTACTATATATCTCATGCTTCTTAAATCAAGTAGGAATGCTTATCAACCAAGTTATGCTTCATACCACTATCCTAGTCTTCATTTATATGCTTCTAAACTATTGTACAATCACATTCTAACCCTCAACTCAATTTCATTAAAAATAAACACTTCTAGCAACTTTTGTACCCCTAAATGTTGGATAATAATGAGACATTGTGTATCTTCTAATATCAATATTCAGTGATCTCCAAAGTACTGTACTTTTGATCCCATAATGTATTTTAGATTCAACTTTAACTTGTTCATAGTGTGTTCTTGAAGCCCTTTCCCACAAAAATCGCCTCACCATCTAGGCTCTGTACAAGACACATGTTGATACCTTTACATTTTCTTTGGAATGGCTTCTTGGGATGAAAACTTTGATTTGTTCTCTAAAATTAACAAAAGCATCATCATAATTTATTCTTGTGTTTGCTATAAAACTAGATTCAACATCTCTGACATATTGAACAACCAATAATCTTGTGTCTTCATATTTCCTCTTGCAAGAAGGAACATTTCTCTCAAGGTAATATTTTTCGTCCCCAATACAGGACATGATCAAATTTCTGGCTAAAGACTCATTTCTGTCAGCATATATGTAGATGAAATGGCATCCAATCTCTATCACCCATCCAAATTCAAGGAAATACCAGTTCTAAATTCCAATAATGCTTGAAGTAGTTAAATCATTATGAAATTTGTCTAGTGAACTAGATAGTTTAACAATTTGTTTAGAATTTCTAATATTCCTCATTTATTGAATTTAGGCTTCTGTGATCCTTATTGACAAAATTATCTCTATGTGATTTTCGTCGAAGATTATTCTCCAAATTCCTCATTTGCTGGCCATTGGATAATTGTATAGTCCCTTTGGTTTCACTCGAATCAATTTGCAAAGAAACAAGCTATGTCTTCCTTGAATTTCATATGGAATGAAATCTTCCATGTTTCCACTTTCTAAACCCTTAAAAGGCCTTAACCCATGCAGTCGAGGTTCAAATCAATGATACTTTGATAAAGAACCTAAGATTCAAATTGAATACCATCATTTATTGCATTGTTGAGTTCCATATGGGAAAAAGCCCGAGCTTCATAACTGCTTTCTGTGATGTAGCATAAAGTGTTTTCTCTTTTAGAATTAAATCAATTAGTTTCATCACAGACATTATCAAACTGGGTTTGTTCTGAAGCAAATGAGATTGTAGATTTATCTTGACCAGGGTTTCTATCTCTATATTTATTTTATCTGATGTTGTCAAAATATGTAGGAGAATGTTTGAACAGACTTTCAGAAATGACTCTAAAACTATAACTTGGCTAGGTTGATATGCTTAAAAATGGGCATATTGCAGTTATTCTACCATAAGAACCTTGAAGAGATACTTGACACATGGAACATGTTGACTGTTTCCTTAACCATAAATCAATATAGTTGATGTGAAATACATGGCCAAAGAGGAGTTAAAGAGGGCCATAGAATGTACTTCACAATGTAATGACCTTTCTTGCATCAAACAAATTTAATTATCTGAGCATTTCCTATTCAGATGGTCTTTTTAGTCAGATTTGTGGTTAGAGTCTCTATTCTAAGAAGCTACTTTCATTGTACCAAACTTGTAGAGACAATCTTTGTATCTTTTGTTTTATGTGATCAAGGAAAATACAATCTATGTATAAAGGGAGGACAATCAGTAGACAATGCCATTGTTGTTTTAGCCAATGAAGAACTTCACTTGGATGGTGAAAAACCAATAGATATACAAGGGTCTACTCTCTGGAAGAATGACACTGATGTGCTATGACTTCACAACATTATGAAATAACCCATCTTGGGTGCATCTTGCGAGTGGTGGTTCTTTGTAGCGGGTTGTTGCATTCTATTTAACTGACTAAGGAAAGCTTAGATGAGAAATATAGTCTAGGAAAACTTTCATTACAAAGCTTTTGAAACTTCTTGGTATCCTTACAAAGGTGACAAGGTTTTTGTATCAAGTAACAAGTTGCTGATAAATATTAGTGAAGTGGTTGGTATTTTTCCTAGCTTGTTTAGGATGAGTTTTGAAACTATCAATCATGATCTTGTGGATGTGGATAACAATCTAGATCATCAACTATTAGTTATTTTGGAAACTTTCTTGTAGTTTGTTCATGTTGTGGTTTTGGATGATACCATTTTTTAGAAAATATGCACATTTATTTTTGCTACTTTATTGGACATCTTGGATGGAAGAATGTGGAGTTATGAGATAAAAAATATTATTTAGAAGCTTCCTTTTGATTACAAGCCTGAGGTTATTATTAAGATTTTGAGATTTTCTCGGGACATTAGATCACAAAAATATAAAAACTTCATTGGAAGCAAACAAATCAGGGTTGTCATGAAGGAGATGGGTATGTAAACTTAACTTATACTGCTTTGTCTTATAACCTTTTCTCATGAAATTTTGCCTTATTTATTGATTGTAGTAAGGAGAATCAATTGATTGTTATATTTCCACAAGCAGGTCACTGGCTAGACGATCTAGTAGACATTACAAGTCTTTTTTCATGCACAAGGAGTACAAACAAGGCCGAGGTGATAAGTTGTGGCCAACTTCTAGCAAGGATGGGCTAGGAGTCAATGATGTAGAGTGTAGAAGTGGTAATGAAGATGATGCACTCTTTGGAAATCTGTTTTCAGAGGCTTGAAGGCAAGTAGCTACGTTTGATGGACATGAACAACCCTACCCTACAAATGACAATGTTTCTGAGTCCAATATAACTTTACAAGGAGTTGTTGAAGTGCTTTTTAAAAAAGTGCAATTTTTTTCTCCATACTGGAATTATTCTATCTACAAAGAAGCATATCATGAACTTAATTAAGAGCATGCCAGTGTGATTTTACAAATGTTACAACCACAAATTTTAACTGTTTATTTAAGAATGGAGGGGGCTGGTGCTTCAGACATGCCTTATGAAAACCACTTCCTTGAACATTTTCAAAAATCATGCCTTAACATGTTACAAGAATGTGTTATGAGGCATGTCTTATGCAACAAACTTGAAGAGAAACTAGTAAATGAAGTTCTGAAGGTAGAGGATGGGAGGTTTTTTCATACTTATGATGATCTTATTATTGAAGCTAGCATTCTTATTATAAGGAAATCCACATGGTCCAGTTTGGGTGATGATTCTTTGAGATTTAATATCTGCGTAGGCTAAACATATTTTATTGTTGATAAAGTGAAAACTACATATTCCGTGTGCTTAGATATGGAAGAAGTTAGTGCAAGCCTTTCATACCTATTTCATTTGGAAGTTATTCTCATGTATTTTCATTTTTTGAATATGGTTGAAAACATCAAAATGGAAGAGAATATTTTTCTAGAGAATTACATAGTGGGTTGGCCAACTCCTCATGAACAGATTTGTTTCTTTTAAATTAATTTCTAGATTTGTTATTATCTATTAACACATCTTCTTGCTTCTGCCTTGGAGTGTTCCTTCTTCAGTATAATATACATAAAATTGAAAAAACTCAATCTCAGTTATTTTGAGTCCAAGTTTAATAAATTGATTGAGATGTGTAATAAATGTCACAATAAGATTAAGTGACCTTTATAGATAAACAAAGTGTCGTTAACCTAAGGAACTTAGGTTAAATCGTAGCTCAACTACCTACTTAAGAAGTAAGAGGTATCCTAATTGCTGTCTCAAATTATGAAATGACATGGTTTGAATGATTGTTTAACCAGACCATCTTAATCATGATAGTATGAATAGATCCATCATTCATATTTTCATTTGTTCTCATTTAGATTATAATTATCTATTATATATTTCCCATAGGAAATGACAATAATATTCTACATTGCTTGGATGCTACATAGTTGGATACTTGGGGATGAGTATGCTTTTATATTTTTTATTTATTGCATGGGCTTTGATATTTATTAGG
Organism: Pinus taeda; assembly: GCA_000404065.3. Classification (NCBI taxonomy): domain Eukaryota; kingdom Viridiplantae; phylum Streptophyta; class Pinopsida; order Pinales; family Pinaceae; genus Pinus; species Pinus taeda. Next base: position 29,125 of record APFE030815303.1, on the reverse strand, counting down.
TTTATTTTAAATCCCAGTCTATATCATTAATTTTCTGTATGATCTTGGCATTTATATTGACTGACATATCATGGTTGAAAAAAAGTTTGGTTGGCTTGTAATTTTAGGTGCTTTCCCCTTTCTTTGATCAGTGATGGAATGCATATGGGATTTATTTTCTTTTGTGGTTGTCGTAATCTTGTTTTCTTCATTTTTTCTATATGAAGATCATTGTATGTATTGGGAAAAAATTAGGTAGTTCTGTATTTGTCTTTTTGTTAAAGAATTTCATTCGTATTGGCAGGAGTCTGTATTACAACTTCTTTAAATGCTAATAATAGATGGAAGGGATAAATATTTAGCATTGTTAGCTTTAAATCCAATGCAAAACTGTGAGCTTTGCTGTGAATTATTATTTTCTTGAATTAGAGGAATTAAAGAGGACCATAGAATGTACTTCATAAGGTAATCAACTTTATTTCATCAAACATGTTTAATTATCTGAACATTTCATATTTGGATGGTATTTTCACTCAGATTTGTGGTTAGAGTTGGATTTCTAAGAAACTACTTTTTTTGTACCAAACCTGCTTCAATAATATTTAGATATTTTGTTTTCTGTGGTCATGGAAAATACCATTGTGGATAAAGGGAGGAAAACTAGTAGAGAATACAATTGCTTTTTAGCCAATGAAGGACTTCACTTGGATGGTGAACAACCAATAGATCTACAAGGATATATTTTCTGGAAGAATGACCATGATGTGATATTTCTTGCACAATGTTATGAAATAGCCCATCTTAGGTGCATCTTGTGGGTGGTGGTTCTTTGTAAAGAATTGTTTCGTTCTCTTCATCTAACTGAGGAAAGCTCATATGAGAAAGTTCAGTCAAGGAAAACTTTGATTACAAAGCTTTTTGAAAATTCTTGTTCTATCATGGAATCAATTACTGATAAATATTAGTGAAGTGGCTAGGATTTTTCCTCACTTGTTTAAGGTGATATTTGAAACTATCAATCATGATCCTTTGTATGTGGAGAAAAATGTAGGTCATTAATTGTCACCTATTTTGGAAACTTTCTTGTTGTTTTCTCATGATGTGGTTTTGGTCGATACCATTTTTTAGAACATACACATATTTATTCTTGTTTCTTTATTGGCATCTTGGATGGATGAATGTGTAGCTATGAGAGACAAAATAATGTTTAGAATCTTCCTTTGGTTTACAAGCCTGAGGTTATTATTAAAATTTTGAGATTTTCTCAGGAAAGTGGATCACAGAATTGTAAAAAAATTCATTGGAAACAAACAAGTCAAGGTAATCATGAAGAATATGGGATTGTAGATGAAACTTTTACTGCTTTTTCCTATAACCTTCACTCCCAACATTTTTCCGTAATTGGTGAGAACAACAAGGAGAATCAATTGAGTGTTATATTTACACAAATAGGTTGTTGGTTAGAGGATCTAATAGCGATTGCAATTTTTTTGCATGTAAAAGGAGTACAAACAAGGCCTATGGGGATAAGTCGTGGCCAGTGGCTAGAAAGGATGGGTTGGGAGTAAATGATGCATAATCTCTAAGTAGTCATGAAGATGGTGGATGCTTTGGAGAACAATTTTCAGAGGCTGGCATGAAAATAGCTACGTCTGATAGACATGAACAACCCTGCCTAACAAATGCTAGTGTTTCTGACTCGAATATACCTTTACAAGGAGTTTTTGAAGTGCTTAAATTTCTTAAAGGGTGCATTTTTCTCGAGATGAAAATTCTTCTGTCTACAAAGAATCTTGTCACCAAATTAATGACGAGCATGTTAGTTCTCTTTTAGAAATGTTACAACAAAAGCTTTCAGTTGCTGATGAAAGAATGGAGCGGGTTGGTTCTTCAGATGTACCTTATGAAAAACACTTGAAATTTTTTACAAAGCATGCCTGAACCTGTTACATGAACTTGTTGTGAGGTGTGCTTTATGCAACAGACTTGAAGAGCATGTAGTAAATGAAGTTTTGAAGCTAGATGATAGAAGGTTTGTTCATACTAATGATGTTCATGTTCTTGTAGTTCACATTCTTATTTTAAGGAAACCACATGGTCCAGTTTGGGTAATGACTCTAATATTTAAAATATGTATAGACTCCATAGATTTTATTGTTGAGAGAGTGAAATCTACATATTCAGTGTGCTTAAATATGAAAGAACTATGTGCAAGTATTCCATCCCTATTTCGTTTGGAAGTTCTTCTCATGGATTTTCATTTTTTGAATGTGGCTGAAAAAATCAAAATGGAAGATAATATTATTTTTCCCTCAACAATGTAAGTTCTCCTCCATTGGAACTCCACAGGATTGTAATTAGCTTGTTGGTCTTTGTTCATTGCAAGACTGATGCTGATTCTCTAGCATACGATTCTCCACTGCACCTTCCCATCCTAGCTAATGTTTAATATAAGAAATAAGTTAATACAAATCACATAAGAAGGCACCTTTTGGCTGCTCACAGGAACTGGTTGGTTAGAATCATTGGTATATCTTATGGTATAGAAGCACAATAAAAATGGAATCCGTGGATGCTGTTGTAAGTGTTGGGTGCTAAAAGGTGTCTTTTAAAACTCCTAATTGCATCACATAACTATCAACCTGGGCAAGTCTTTTAGTTTCAAGAGTGTACACAATATGTGCAAGCTATAAATCTAGAGAGTAATGATTTAAGATAATCTATTAAATTCAATACAAGAGTAAACAAATCAAACCATAAATCTCAAGCTTGTAACTTTTAAGGGAAATAATACATCTAAGCATCAGGACTTAATCTCAAGCAAAACCATAATCCAATCTTAAGCAAGCAATTCAAATGGGAATAACATCAACCGAGAGTTTAGTAGCATTAACTAATCTCTTTTAGTTGATTCTATACTAATCATACTCTATCTCAATTAAGCAATTCGAATGGAAATGATGTCAACCGAGAGTTTAGTAGTATTAACCAATCTCTTTTAGTTGATTCGATACTAACCACACTCTTATCGTAATCAACCAAAAATTAATGTCTTAACTGATAATTAATTCAACCTTCAGTGAGCATAAATGAAATCAAATGACAAAGTTGCGAAGTACATGAGATCAGAATAAAGGAAAGTAAACTAACTACAATGTAAACTCACAGGAATCAGAAGATATCAAACATAATAAACTCATTGAAAATGCAAAGATATAAAACAGAATAACCTTATAGGAAATGGAAAAGTATCAAATAGGGAATAACAGTAAGATCTACCAGAGACCAGGCCCTAGCCACTAGCGAATACTGCCGAGCTACTCCAGAATATCTGAATGACCAACAACGCAAATTATGTATTAATCATTAAATTCACTTCTCATTATAATACGATCTGTCCTTCGGAATAACATTCTGTATATTGAAATTACAATTAAGGTCCGAAGCGAAAAGCTAAATCTCTCCATTATCCTCTCTCCTCCTATCCTATCCTATCCTATCTCTAATAATCCCCTTCTTTGATCTCTTTTTTCCTTTAAATACACAAAGAGCAGAGAGAAGTTACAATAGAGATGATTACAAAATGATTGCCATAACAAAATTGGATTGTTCACAACAAATTGATCAACAAAATCATATTTGAAATATATTTCCATCAGCATTCAACAGGAATAGGTCGAATTTGGTATTGCAACTGAGATAATTTGGAAACCAGCCTCAACAACGAATCTAAGAAAATCGTCTTTAGAGAACCTTTAGTTTATCATAATGCAGACCAAATTTGGGAAAATTGCTTAATAAAAACTAATTCGGTCCGTTCTGAACAAAACCCATGTTTCAGAGTTTCTAGATTCTTCTCCATTTGCCCGAAACGTCCAATGCAAAACTGTCACTTCTTATTCCAACGAATTTCTGAGTTGGAATATTTAATGATGAGTTGGAGATCAAATCTGCAATCTAGAAAATATCTTGGAGGCTAAAATGGTGAGTGATGTTACAATAAATTTATTAATAAACCATCATTGGTAAAATCATGTATAATAATCATCAATTTATTAAAATAAAGAAGAAGAAATAATATTTATCCTTAAGAGCATAAATAATTATAAAATGGAATTATATGATAAATCATAATAAATGACGTGGTAAAGAAGGGTAGAAATAGATGAAATAGGTGTTAAAAAGTGATAATAATAATGACATATTAGCAGCTGAACACACCCCCAAACTAAATATATTGCATTTCCTCATGCAACCCGAAGCCTATATATTAACCAAGCTATATATAAAAAAAATGTTCAACCCAAGTCATGGAATTGATGGAACAAATGGCTTCTTCCTCAAATAATGAATATTCAATTTTAGCAATGTTGATGAAGGCATAATAATTTTCACATTGACGTTCAACTATATGTATATGAAGTTACAACAAAATATGATATAAGTAACAACAAACTTCATTGACCATTTTCTCAAAAAACTACAAACCAGATTTTGTTGAAATTTTACAAGTAGATTTCTACTATATTAATACTTCTCTAATCCAAAAATCAAATCGTTATGGTGCACGGATCATGAGATATAAACAAAATGGCTATAGTTGACAGTGCATGATATCTAAAATTTGACAAACTAATTTAACTTGAAATTTTCTAGGTTTGTGTATTTTAATGATACCTCTTTGTTATCCAAAAATCACAAGAATTCAGTTCATAGTTTTAAAGATATACGCCAATTAATTTCTGCACTGTATAAAAATGAAATTGTATGGCTTAAATGGGAAATAAAGCTGAAAACAATCATCATGTGTAGCAATTCCTCGCCAAACTAAAGAGTTAGCATGCCCTCATGCAATGCTAGAAAACAAATTGAGGTGGTTTCTACAATCTGTTGAAATTTATGCTTGGTGTAAAACAATATGGAATAAGGGAGGTGTTAAGAATGAATAATAAGAGCAATGGATGATAAAGAATAATAATGGTATGGTCATAATAAAGAAATAAATTAAAGGAACACTCCCCCAAACTAAAAGATTATATGTCTCTGAAAAAGGGGAAGTGGTAAAGATTTGGAATGAAGGATGATAAATAATGTTCAATGGATTTTCATGAAAATCTTCTAAATTTGTAACAAATAAAAAAATTACGCTATTTTACCTTAACTTTTACCTCCAAAAAAAAAATGCGGAATGACATGTATGGACTGGCCCTTGTTGAAGTTGATATAGGTTAAGTTGATGCTGAAAGTGATGCAAAAGGTGGAAGCTAGGAAAGTACATCATGGATGAACAATTGTTCACATTTGCAAGTTGCTCGAGACTCTGCTATTAGGTGCAATAGTGTGGTCTGTTTGTGAATAAAATTCCCCCTACACCCCCCCCATACTTGTTGATTTCATGTAAACAAATCACTATTTTGCATGCAAATTTCTTGAATCCATAGTTTTAGTTTTGAACAACAACAGATAAGTCATATGCAAAAATTTCATTCATTTTTTTTTTGTATAAATGTAATACTAAGATTTTGTCAAATCAACAAGTTATCGTAGAGTGCAGTAATTATATTGCATGCTATCCCATAATGCATACCTTCCCCCTCCAATTGGAAAAGGGCGTTCATGACCATAAAGCATAGGAAAAGTGTTGTTCTGATAGCAAGGCAAGGGAATGAAAATGAAGCAGAGTACACATATCAATGATAGGACAGCAAGAGGTATGGTTATAATGAGAGGAGAGTGTGTAAATATAGTTATGAATAAGAGATAGGATGCTTTGAATGGATGATAAGTTATGCGAAAAAGAAAATGATAGCAATATGCCAAAAATATGCTTTGTTGACGATATTCTAGCCAGAAATGATGTGATTGACCAGAAAACAATTTCTCATGCGTAAAGGTTCAAAATAGGGAAAAATTAAGGAAATAACTTCTCTGATAAAAGGAGAGAATAAAGAAAAAGGTATTATAGTAATAATTGACAATAAGATATAACTTCAATACCATAAGCAGAGACTCTGCTGCCAACAGGCATCCATAGGCATGTCAGGGTTGCTTTTTAACCCATATGAGCCAGGATCCTCAATTTATAAATGGATAGTTCCAGTGTTGTTCTACAGAAGAGATCAATGTGATAGTGTAGCAACCAGATAACCACACTGCCATTCACTGGGATGTAGCAAACGTGATCAGGTCAACTCATGATGAGACCTCCTGTTCGATGGATATTTTGGCTATCCAATGGATCATAACCTTAGTGTGGTGGCCATCGTGGGAATTTCACTTCACTACATCCTTAAGAACATGATAGGTTGGCTCTTGATGAGACCCCCTATCCTCTATCTGTAGGCAAAAGTTTGTTGTTATTACACATTTTTATGATAAATAGAGGGAGGCTTAGTACTCCTTAAGAGTAGGGATGGTGGAAGAAGTTGAACATGTCAATAGAAAAAAAATATACCCATAATCTCATTTATTACAGACAAAAAAGATTATAACCAGGAAAGGTGGAACTAGCATGGTATTAAGATGATCAATCAATATCATGTACAGTAGAAAACGATGCAGTGAAGTAGTATATTAATAATTGTGTCCCTTTTGAAAAGAATCTATCAGCAAGGAGCTGTCATGTTAAAAATCATAACGTGAATGATATTAACTCACTTCAATAGAATCCATAAGTCTTGTCCTCATAAAAGTAGTGTACTTCATGCCCTGAAAGGGAATCAGTAAAATATGGTTGAGATGAACTAGGAATAATCTCACAAGAGGAAGGAGGTGCTATCCACAACACAAAAAACTTCAAAAGAAACAAAACCGTTGTTTCAAAGAGGGAACAACAAAAATTCAAAAAGTGTTGTCCCTAAGAGGGAACAACAAAAAATCTCAAAAAGTGTTGTTCCCTCGAAGGAACAGCAAAAGCACTCGAAAAATGTTGTTCCCTAGAGGGAACATAAAAAATAGAAAAAAAACTCAGAAAGTGTTGTTCCCTGGAAGGAACAACAAAAACACTCGAAATGTGCTGTTCCCTGGAGGGAACAACAAAAACTAAAAAACACTAAAAAAAGTGTTGTTCCCTAGAGGGAACAACAAAAATAGAAAAAACACTCAAAAAAGTGATGTTCCCTAACAAAAACTCAAAAACACTCAAAAAAGTGTTGCTCCCTAGAGGGAACAAGAAAACCTCAACGACACTCAAAAAAGTGTTGTTCCCCAGAGGGAACAACAAAAATTCAAAAATACTCAAAAAAGTGTTGTTCCCTATAGGGAACAACAAAAACACTCAAAAACACTCAAAAAAGAGTTGTTCCCTAGAGGGAACAACAAAAAATCTAAAGGTGATGTTCCCTAGAGGGAAAAGCAAAACTCTGAAAGTGTTGTTCCCTTAAGGGAATAGCAAAAAAAAAAACACTCAAAAAAAGTGTTGTTCCCTTGAGGGAACAATAGCTGTTCTCTTGAGGGAATAGAAAAAACACTACAAACAAGTGATGTTCCCTTGAGGGAACAACAAACTCTAAAAGTGTTGTTCCCTCAAGGGAACAACAAAAAACACTTAAGAAAAAGTGTTTTTCCCTTGAGGGAATAGCAGATGTTCCCTTGAGGGAACAACAAAAAAAACACTTCGAAAAAGTGTCTCTAAAAGTGTTGTACCCTCAAGGGAATAACAAAAAAAACACTAAAAAAAAAATGTTGTTCCATTGAGGGAGCAACAACAAAACACTCAAAAAAAGTGTTGTTCCCTAGAGGGAACAACAAAAAACACTCCAAAAAAAGTGTTTTTCCCTTTAGGGAACACCAACTATTCCTTGGAGGGGGAACAACAAAAAAAAACTCGGAAAAAGTGTTGTTCCCTTTAGGGAACATCAGTTGTTGCCTAGAGGGAACATAAAAAAAACTTGGAAAAAGTGTTGTTCCCTTGAGGGAACAACAAAAAACACTCAGAAAACGTGTTGTTCCCTTTAGGAAACATCAATTGTTCCCAGGAGGGAACAATAAAAAAACACGAAAAAATTGTTGTTCTCTTTAGGGAATAGCAACTGTTCCCTGGAGGGAACAGAAAATCATACTCAGAAAAAACGTGTTGTTCCCTGGAGGGAACAACAAAAGAAAACATACAAAAAAGTTGATGTTCCCTTTAGGGAACAACAAAAAAAAAACGTGCTGAATGTGTTGTTCCTTGGAGGGAATAGTAGTTGTTCCCTGTAGGGAATAGCAAAAACACACAAAAAAGTGTTGTTCCCTTTAGGGAACAACAACTGTTCCCTGTAGGGAACATCATATCAACACATACAAAAAAGTGTTGTTCCATGGAGGGAACAATGACTGTTCCCTATAAGGAACAACAAAAGAAAATAGGGAGAGAAAAAACACAGACAAGCAATCATCCCTTTGCTCTAAACAACAAAAGGGCAATCATACAAAAGAAATAAAAACAATAGAGAAAAATAGGGAAAAGCAATTGTATTTACAAAAAAAATAGAGAAAAGCAATCATATTTACAGAAAATAGAGAGAAGCAATCATATTTACAACAAACAAATAGAGAAAAACACAGAAAACAATCATATTTGCAATTTAAAAAGAAGTAAATTTTTACAGAAATGAATCTGCCGAAGGATTGCCTTGTGCAACTAAAACTTGCATGGTGGGGTCCTCATTGTTCAATCGAAAATGGAGCAAAAACTACAATTTGAAGGAAGCAACACCTGAAAGACAAAAACATAAGAGAAATAAAAAAAAGAAACAACACTTTATTTAAAAAATAGTATATAAGTAAATAAATTAAGTTACAACAACGATGATGTTATTTCCTAAGGGAATATCAATCTCTTAATGGAAAAAATGATCTCTTGGAAAAATGTTTTGGCAGTAGTGACATGAATCTTCAAACGGAAATCAATTCTCTCTTTCTTCTATTATGAATCAATTAAGTAATGAATTGGATTAAATGCTTTTGTTTAAAATTTCTTCCAAGAATCGCTCATTCATAAATTGATCTTCTTTATTCTCTTAGGACCTGCAAAAAAACGAGTGTCTACTTGCACTAAAACATTAAATCATGGAGATGGAGAGGTGATCAGGCTCTCCTAATCTAGGAATTATGCAAAAAACTAACAAGTATTTACTCTGTAAAACAAATCCATGGAAAAAAATAACAAAGTAAAATTTATTTGTCACCGGCAGGAGAGTGGTGGCCAATCATGCTAACTTGTAGTGTTTTAATCATAACTTTTTTGTTTTTTGTCCAATTTGAGTGATTCCAAAGCCAAATGAGAGCTACTTCAAAGTTATATCACCAATTGAAACAGGATTTCAAAATTCGATGATATGATATGTCAACATTACTTAGAACAACCTGCATAACAGAGTCATTTTCTATTTCCCGACATAGAACAACAGTGGATATTTCAAGCATATATTTTTCATTTGATGAGGGATTCAAATTATTCAAACTGGAAATAAAATTAGATTCATTTATTTATCTCCAATAGAAACAAGTTTTGAAGAAAAGAAGAATTTATAGGTCAAATATTCTAATGAACAACTAGAAAAACAAAGTTTTAAGAGTGCTGATTTATGATAGACAGATAGTATTTTGATCATAACTTTCTCATTTGATATAAAAACTGAGTGATTCAAATTTAATTTTAAACTATATTCATAGGGGAATATACCATAGAAATATGTTTTCAAAATATAGTCATTTAGGCCTTCAAAAACCGATTGTCCCAACTCTGTTCCTGAGCTGCTTGCTAGACACCCAATCAAAGTTTTGTTTATAAATTTTTCGTTTCAAATAAAAATTGAGTGATTCAAATTGGATTAGAAAGTAGACATGAAGGGCTACTTAGGATAGAAATATGTTTTAAAAACATAGTAATTTAGGCCTCCAAAACCTGACTGTCCCAACTTTGTTCCTAAGCTGCCTACTAGACATCTTGCCAATGTTTTGGTTATAACATTTTCATTTCAAATCCAAATTGAGTGATTCAAATTGGGTTGGAAATTATACATCAAGGGATATTTAGGATAGAAACAGGTTTTAAAACTATTCCATTTTTGTCCTGCAAAACATGACTGTCCCGACTGTGCTTTTAGAAATTTCATCAAGCCCACAGGCCAAAACAATATGATATTCAAGCAATTTTTTCAAATCGGTGATAAAAATGAATATGAGTGTTCGTATAACTATTATTTCCATTATATTTCATCTACACACACAAATGAATTAAAATATTTATCACCGATGTTGATTTCCACTGCGCGTTGCAACAAAAACAACTATTTTTACATAAAAACAAAATGTATTTATTTATGTCCTTATTTATTTATTTATTTTTTACCCTAACCTACTCTAATTTGAAAAAAGAATATGATTATGTATAAGATTACTTCCAGTGGAGCCATTTTCGAAATAAGGCTTCAAGTATGTATATACCCAAATTTGAAAAATACATGTTAATAAATATTAGGGTATGAGAAGCCAACTTCCCTTGAAAAGATGGTGTCAAATTTTTTTGAAGTATGGAGTGATGTTGCAAACAAATGATGGAGTGAAACCAATCTTCAATATATCCTTTACTTTCTTGATTTCCCATAGCCATCATATCATGAAGTTCTTGAGTTTTTAAAATAGCTTGTTGATGCAAATTAGAAGAAACCTCATTTTTTTCCATAACCTCTACAATTTTTGGATTTGAAACATTCTAAATCTTAGTATAAGTTTTCTACAATGGTGCATGTGAGATAGAATGGGTGGGAAGGGTGGCTAAATTTTGCAGTTCAACACTGTAAGCATGTTGTATTGGTTTATTATGGTGAGGGCATGGAATGAGTTGAGCAGGAAATTGTGTAGGGAATGGAGCAGTTTGATGCATAGTTGATTGGGTTGAGTGGCTGATTTTGATAGGCAAGAAAGATGTTTTGGAAGAGCTGGTGAATAATATGGAGGATGTGTTTGTGCTACAAAATGAGGGAGAGTAGTCATGCAATCATAAGATGAACCATGCCAGACTTGTAGACAAGATTTGTGGGGGTTATATTGAGATGGACATGGCTGCCCTAACACATGAGTATTCCATAATGGATTATGCAAGTAAGAGAATGGAGAGGAAGTGTTTTGAACCATACCTGTAGGCCATGATTTCCATGTTTTTGACCTTGTTGCAGCTTCCTCATCTCTTTGATATGCTACTTCCATCCTAGATAAGGAAGAACAACTATCTATAGGATGCTCTTTTTGGTAATGAGGGAAAAATTCTTCTTCAATTTCTTGATTTTTCTGAACCTACAAAACGTCCAATTTTGAATTTAGAGAGCTAATAAAATCAACTTTAAAATTCTCAAATAAAACATTGATTTCAGCTCTTATATCTCTTGTTCTTGTAGCAGATTTGGAAAAGAAAGAACAAACGTCTCTAGAATTCTTACCAGCCTTGGATATTCCTCTTGAATACCTTATGCACAATTCACAAACATCATCATATGATAACTGAAAAACATCACTTTTTCCTATCAGATTTAAGTGTTCTAAAAATTCATCTTTGATTCCTTTGAGTAGGAGTGTTTTTAAGATCTCTTTTTCTAAATACTTATGCTTTGATTTTTGAAGGTTTTATCGAAATCACTCCACATAGTCATCCAAGATTTCATCTTCCCCTTGTATCATATCAAAAATATCCTCATTGGATTTGTGGTAGTCTTGGTACTTCTTCAAGAATATGTTCTTCATGTCCTCCCATGTTTGGATGCAGTTCCCACCTAGGCTCATGAACCATCAAAGAGCTGCTCCTTTTAGAGTAAGAGGAAACACTTTCAACCTTTGATCATTAGTACAATAAGCATATTCTCTACAAAGTATTTCAAACTCAAATAAGAATGTATCTGGATCTTCTTTTGTCAAACCATGAAAATTTGGTAGAAAAGATGGGGGAACTATGTGCATTTGTGTCACTCCTCCTAGATCTTTGATATGGAATTCAAAAGTTGCAGTGTGAGCCATTTCTTACCATAATAGAAAATGTTTTCATGTGTTTCTTCCAGGATCCTCCTTCAAATGTTCATATCAATTGGTTAGTGAAATGGGTGGTGCTTACATCACTACTTGAGTGGAATTATGAGATTTTTTCAAAAATTATACCTCTAAATTTCCTACTTCAATTCCTATGAAATTCCGCTGAAAAGCGGGTGGAGGAGCAAGTACTTTAGTAGCCCGTTATGCAGGTTCTTACCTTCCATTTTTAATACCCAATTCTTTCACAATAGACAAATATCAAACACATACTTCAACTTCTATGCAATTGTGCTAAGAAGTAGGCGAAGGAGAAACCACTTTACTTTCTCATTACGTAGGTTCTTACCTTCCGTTTTTAATACCCAATTCTTTCAGGGCAACAAACATCAAAAATACATCAGTATCTGTGACATGGAAACACTCTCCCCGGGAATGGTTCCAAAATTTTGGGTGCTAAAAGGTGTCTTTTAAAACTCCTAATTGCCTCACATTAATTATCAGCATGGGTAAGTCTTTTTGTTTCAAAAGTGTACACAATATGTGCAAGCTATAAATCTAGAGAGTAATGATTTAAAATAATCTATTAAATTCAATACAAGAGTAAACAGATCAAACCATAAATATCAAGCTTGTAACTTTTAAGGGAAATAATACATCTAAGCATCAGGACTTAATCTCAAGCAAAACCATAATCCAATCTTAAGCAAGCAATTCAAATGGGAATAACATCAACCGAGAGTTTAGTAGCATTAACTAATCTCTTTCAGCTAATTCTATACTAATCGTACTCTATCTCAATTAAGCAATTCGAATGGAAATGATGTCAACCGAGAGTTTAGTAGTATTAACCAATCTCTTTCAGTTTCTTCTATACTAACCACACTCTTATCATAATCAACCAAAAATCAATGCATTAACTGATAATTAATTCAACCTGTAGTGAGCATAAATGAAATGAAATGACAAAGTTACGAAGTACATGAGATCGAAATAAAGGAAAGTAAACTAACTGCAATGTAAACTCACGGGAAATCAGAAGATATCAAAGAGAATAAACTTGTAGGAAATGCAAAGATATAAAACAGAATAACCTTACAGGAAATGGAAAAGTATCAAACAGGGAATAGCAGTAAAATCCACCAGAGACCGGGCCTTAGCCACCAACGAATATTGGCGAGTTACTTGAGAATATCTGAATGACCAGCAACACAAATTATATATTAATCATTAAATTCACTCCTCATTACAATATGATTTGTCCTTCAGAATAACATTATGTATGTTGAAATTACAATTAAGGTCCCAAGTGAAAAGCTAAATCTCTCCATTATCTCCTCTCCACCTATCCTATCCTATCCTATCTCTAATAATCCCCTTCTTTGATCTTCGTTTTCCTTTAAATACACAAAGAGAAGAGAGAAGTTACAATAGAGATGATTACAAATTTATTCGCATAACAAAATTGGATTGTTCACAACAAATTGATTAGCAAGATCATATCTGAGATATCTTTCCATCAGTGTTCAACAGGAATAGGTTGAATTTGGTATTGCAACTGAGATAATTTGGAAACCGGCCACAACAACAAATCTGAGAAAATCATCTTTAGAGAACCTGCTATTTCTCTTAACATTGACTGAATTTGGAAAAATTACTCATTATAAATTAATTCGGTCTATTCTGAACAAAACCCATGCTTCAGATTTTCTAGATTCTTCTCCACTTGCTCGAAACGTCCATTGCAAAACTATTACTTCTTATTCTAGTGAATTTCTGAGTTGGAATATTTAATGATGAGGTGGAGATCAAATTTGCAATCTGGAAAATATCTTGGAGGCTAAAATGGTGAGTGATAGTACAACAAATTTATTAATAAACCATCAATGATAAAATCATGCATAATAATCATCAATTTATTAAAGATAAAGAATAAATAATATTATCCATAAGAGCATAAATAATTATAAAATGGAATTATATGATAAATCATGATAAATGACGTGATAAAGAAGGGTAGAAATGGATGAAATAGGTGTTAAAAAGTGATAATAATGATGACATATTAGCGGTCCAATAGTGAGGCAGTTGCAGGACTTTGTCGAAGATAGTGTGTGCCTCATCAAAATATGTCACAAGACTAATCAAAAAGGCATGCAAACCCTAACCCATTGGTCATTTGTTACAAATTGTTAGGTCTTATCAATGCATGTTCCAATAGAAGTTACTTCCATTTTTAAGGGACCCCGAATCTTCAACTACTCTATGTCATATACTTTCAAATTGGATAAAATTTGAGAATCAGTCATCAACCCTTAAAGTAGAGGTATCTCTTTGATGAAGAAATTTAATACATAGATATGTTTATCTAGGTTTTTAGGTTTAACTTAGGGAGAAATGAGATACAACAATAGTTGATATAAATATTCATGCTTCCATGATTTCTTGTGACACATTTAATAACACATATTAATTGTTATTTATTTAATATTTTAGCCATTGAAGTAGATAATTATTTTTTTAAATAAAAAATTTATATAATAATAAATGAAAATATGAAGAAGAACCATATAGAAAATAGAATCTGCCTAACTGAGTGATCCCTTGCAGATGGATAGTAGATTTTTCATTACTAGAAGAGCCCTCATAGAAAGATAATTTATTGTGTATAACCAGAAGGAATCGAAATGTGATCTACAACTAGGTCTGGCTCTTTGAGATGTGGGGATATTTGGGTGGTGAGCTTCAATCTAGTATTGTTGATGATGCTAAAAAGGATTGAAGACTTGCAGATCACTAGGATCCTTTGGAAGATTTGAAATTCTAAAACCTCTAGATCCATTCTAGGAGCATTTCTGAAATGCAATTGTGGGTTGGGATGGCACTGGGTTGTGACCGTGCACACTATTTTCTTAAAGTTGTTCATAGAATTCTTGGGATAACAAAGAATTTTCTCTGCATCTTAATTAAGAATATTCATGCATAATATACAAAGTTGTAGAAAACTATAGTTGGAAATGTTTTCCCATTTACTAGGGCTTTATTTGTCTTTGTTGTCTTAGCTTACATCACTTTCATATTTGCATCGCATATTGAATTTTTTTCTTTCTTATTATTGAATGTCTGAAAACCCTCATCATCATTACTTCAGGCTACTATGGGAGTTTTATTGAGAGTGATTTCTTGGATGGATATCTAATGAAACCGTAATGTTTTAAAAAGGTTCAAATTTTTATTGAGCCAGGGCCCATTATCTAGGGTCTAATTGTTTGATTTCCCTTCCCTTGAGTAGTAAAAGAAACAAGGAAAATATCTCTAGCTTAAAATATTACTTGGTAATATTCTATATAAATGCATCCATTTCATCACTATGCTATAGTGCTTAGACGAAGGATGAAAAGCCATGTTTTGATCCATATGAGTCAACAAGGTATTTATATCTACTTCGAACTTTCTAGAAGGAATTGTTTGATTTTTCCTCAATGGAAATATTAGTGTTTGGTTTGCTAGTCTTATGTGGAAATCCAAAGGATTTCTTTACTACCACACACTTATGAGGTGTGGGGATTTATTTTATTATTTGTATCTTTGTATGAAGGGTAGGATGGACCTGCACATCCTTCTCCCTTAAAAATGTTTTTGTTGGTCAATCAACTCTATTCTATCCAAACCATGGAGAAATTTGGTGTTACTCACTTGGCTACATAAGGAGTGAAATTTGTTGAGAAACATTTATAGAACTAAAGAAAGAATCTAAATTAGGTGTTGTGAGAGAGAAATAAGCAAGGAAAAATAATAAATAAATAACATACTTTGTGCATAGTGTGCTTCTTTTGTTGTTTCTTGTTCCCTCAATGCAAATTGACATCACTACCAAGGTAAATTGACAACACTATTTGTGGTGCACTTCTTGTGCTTCCAAGGAAATTCTCTTGCCTCGAGACAAAATGTTCTTATTGCATCACTTTGTTTGGTCACTTTTTATAATTTTTTATTACATGTGGGGTGCAAGGGAAGGCCATATAGCCCTCCCAAATCATGGCTAGGGTTTATGTATGGGCTCTTGTTGCATCATTATTTTTGTGCCTTCTCCAATAATGTTTTATTACATTTGGTGGTAAGGGAAGGCCCTAATGGTCTTACAACTCATGGCTATGGTTTATGGATAGCTAAAAACACTATTTGGCTCTAGTTTCTTTTAATTTATCTTCCAAATCTCTTATTTTTTCCATGTTCTTGAGTTGGATCTCATTCTATCACTCATTTGAATTTATTTTTTCTCCATTTTGGGGTAGTGCCTTGACTAGTTATTGAGTTTTTTGTTGATGGTGTTGGACTCGCCAACATGTCATGGGATCTTCTTGGTAAGAAGTCCCAACTAGACCTCAGACTGTTTGGTGTAGGAGTCCCAGCAATGGGTCGTATGGTATCGCCTTGACAACGGTTGTGCACAGAGGCAACTAAGATGTCCCTATTGATAGCAAGGGTGTGATATATGTAGAATGTCAAGGAAGGTGCATGAACGGTTCTAACAAATGGAGGGTGAGGTGAGTGCACCCCTTGGAAACCTATGAAAGCACGGAGTTAAGAAGGGAAACATGAGCAAAGATGCATGACAAGCTGGAAGGAAAGTAAGATAGCAATCCAAAGTGTTGGTTAAAGCAAAAACACATTTCGGTAAGATTCATACATACATATACAAAAAGAGTCTTTACACACATGCGTAAGAAAACAAACAAATATATCATTTAGAGTAAACAAGATAGCTGAAATACAATACGAAATATGCATGAAACGTGCTAGCTTTGTTATATTAAGAAGTGAAAATTGCAATCATACAATACAACTGTGATCAACCACTAGTTCCAACAATGAAATGCTACAATCACTTCCACCTACTACTCCAAAGAGATATGCTAGCTCTACATAGTGGAGAAGCCAAGGCTTGTTATAATACTCTCCAAGCTTTCTCTAAGATACTCCTATCAGAAGCTTGGCTGACCAAAAACCTCTACAATGAGTTATGAGGTACTATATATAGTAAAGGGTGGGATGACCCTTAGCATTCCCCTGTATGACTGTTCACCTATCCTCATGACTCTTCAACTAGTCTATGACTATTACATTCAGCTATTGACAATTGAACTTCCACTTGACAAGAAATTACATACAATCTCCACATGTACCCATGTGAGACAACATAGGCTTGAGCAAGCCATGCAAGCTATCACTAACACTCGGAAAATTGTGGTGAGACCAACTCTTTGAAATCCTTGTGATGATTGATGGAGGAAATTTGATGCCAAGCTTGGTTGCCCATGATGGTGTCCGTGTGCTCAATGGTGACATCTTGCTAAAAACGAACACTTGCCTCTGTTGCATCTAGGTAAACTAATAGGGATCCTCTGTCCAACTTGTCTAATAACATGTGCATCATCATCTTGAGTGCAAATGGACTAGCGACATACTGATGCATAGTGTCTGTGTTGGTGACTATGCAAATCAACTTGTCTAAATACATGTTCAGCTCTAGTTGGACTTGCTTCTTGTATTTTCCTCGATGAGTGTGCCGAATGGGTAGGATCACATGTGTACACATAGTGACATCCATGTTCTTGAATAGGCTTTCAAGCGATTGAAAACACTACTCACCTTGTCTACTCCATGCTAGCTGCTGGATGGGTCCATAACCTGTATGGGTGCAGTTTCATCAGTTTGTGCATGTTGCACCTCCTGCTGTAACTTTTCTCACTGCAACTTCTTTTCTTGTCAGTGCATCTCCTTTTCTTCTTTCAATTTCCACCTCAACACTTGCAACTCCTTCTCTATTTCTCTCCTTGCCTTCATGCAATCCTCTTGTCATGCCATCACCTCATAGCCTCAGTCTCCAAAGTTTCTTTCATCACAAGTTGATTTTCTTGAGCTTGCAACTTTGTTATGCCTCTATGCTATCAACAAACTTCCTCTCACATTGTCGCGTGTAGGTATCCTACCTTCTACTGCTACTGATCGCTATGACATTGTTTCCATTTCATCTTGATATCCTTGTCCATGAATAAGTTGATGTCTTCGTAGATAAGCAATTTAATAGACATTGGATCAATTGCATCCCCAATTGTGCTTTGAATAGTGTCTTTGACTCTGTTCTCCTAGAAGCCATTGTACCTATTTTGTTGAGAGGTAGACAAACACCTGTGATAACTAGAGAGATAGAAACACTGAGGACAAGCAATTTGTTAGTCAAAAACAAAACAAAAAATGGAGGACTGACATGCAAGATACCTATGTGAATCTCTTTGAAGATTGTGCAATTTTCACCAGGAGGCTGGGAGATTGATTGCCAAAACTACACAAGGCATCATCCAGACTATCAGGAGGTTGAATCACTACTGGAACCACACAATTCATACTCTAACCTGGTCTATTGAGGACTGAAATTACGCAATGCACAATTTCAGTCAACAATGACATGTAAACTAGCAAACTACATTGCGTAGTTTCTCAAGCCAATAAGGCACTGCCTCTAAGAATTGTGCACTTCAAGACTGGAGGTCAGTGTTGGTTCAAACTTGCACAATTTTTGGATGGAAGGTAGAGCCTTCACTTCCAGAAATGCACAATGCTAGCCAGGCAAGGCAAGGTCCAGGCTAAGGTAGCCCAAACCTGCCGACAGGTGACTAAAAGAATAAGAAGTCTGAATGCATGACAATACAGAGTGTAAACAAGAGTGAATGATCATGCATGAAATTAGTAAGTGCAGGATTCAGAAAATGGGAAAGCATGTATGTGTGTGAAGCGAGTCTCCGTAATGGAGACTATCGGTGCAAAAACAATGTCATGAATGCAACAACAGTGAGATGTGAATGAAAATTGAAATGATGCATCTACAAGCTAACATACATCAATATGGCAGCAAGTGCTCACATAAATCAAGAAGAAATCACTCACAAAATCCAAAACACAAAAAGCAACAAAAACACAGTGCAAGGCATGCAAAGTGGGCTTACCTTGAAACATCTGAGTTGAATTTGTCGACAAATCCTAGATATGATGTGGGATGTCAGAGCTAGAAGATTGATGTGAGGAATGAGCTCTGCAGTATATGGTTCATACGTTTTGATAAAATCGAGGTTATGACACGCATGCCACAAATATAGGAAAGCGACACTTGGCGAGAGGTTTCTAAAATGAGCATTTCATGTAACCTCTAGCAGCTAAAAATAGATCCCTAAATCTAGGGATGTCTTTGCATGATGCCTTCGGAAAAGTAGTCCATCAATGCAAATAAGTTTTTCTTAGTCTTGGAGGGAACCGGTCAACCTAAAGGCACATGTATCGATCTACGAGACTGGGATGAAAATTTGTGCAGTTCCTAGATTGAGCTAGGCTAGCTGTCTCAGAGGGATTGCGCATTTTCTATGGTCACCAGGTGATTGCCTACTAGAATTGTGCAATTTTTGGGCTAATCAGCAGTGCTAGGTCAGATTGCATAATTTTTTGGAGGAAGACTGCCTGACTGCTCTGCGCACTTTTAGAGCCCAACATGTTCACAGGCTGATTTGCACGATTTCTGGAGGGAAGGATGGTTCCCCTCCAGAATTGTGCAATTTTCAAAGGGAATCCTAACATATTGATTTTGAATTTTTGAGTTCAGTAGACTGGTCAACTAATTTGCGCAATTTCTGGAGGGAAGGCTAGTTCCCCTCTATAATTGTGCAATTTTCTGGGCGAGTTGCTTCGCCAACACATGATATAAGTCTGGAAAGATAGATTGTGAGGGGAGTGAAGCAAATTGACATGTACATGCTGACAAGACACTAAGAAGTAGTTGAATCATGTATGCTTGATGGTGCAAGACATGCTGCTGAGGATAGTTGGTAGGGAGGCTCCAAAACGAAGCTAAGGAAAAATTTTGGAGGGTGTTTCTAGCCTCTACAACACTTGGTGACACACTGGTAGAACTCCAACTCTCTGAATGGACGTTGTTCGTGAAAAGAAATTCTAACACCTCAAGATGTATTGTTCAGTTCCCTATTCATCTTGGTTTCCAAAATTTTTTGATTGTATCTACCAAACCCTTGGTCAGTTGACACACATTCCAAGCTAAGTCAACACAGTTGTTTCGATTGGGGATGAGGGGTGTATTGATGCACAAGTCATATAATCGTCAAAGGCTAAATTTCATCTCTGGTGTTGCTCCACTAACAGTAGGTATGGATAGTACCCTAGCAGAGTCACACACGAACATAAGCATCGCTTTGCTTCCAGTGAGCTTGGTCAGTACCCGGATGAAGTTACTTGCATCACCTCTCTATGCAAGAAGCCTTTCTCTTCTTTCGCCTAATTCATTTTTCATTTTTTCGATTTTTTTCACATTTTCATTTTTTAATTTTCATTTTCATGATTGTGCATAACAATTATTCATTTCAGAGGCAGAAGAGGGATCCCAATTTTTTGAGAGCAAAAGAGGTTGTTCATTCAGATAAGTAGTTTATATATACCTCTGATGTGCTTGTTAAGGTTTTCCCCCTCACCTTACTCTATTTGACTGAGTTGACAATGATTAACCCAAACAACCCACTAGAGTAAGTGATACTAGTTAGCGTGCAAGTATTGTGCTTCCACAAAGGTTTACTTCAAACGATACTTATTTTCCATTGTTGTATCATGGACTGAAGACAACAACTTCCTCATATAGAGGCAGGACGACAGATAACCAAGTATTGATAACTACACAAGTTCTCTTGTACTTTACCCAAATTGTTTCAAGGGTCACACATAATTTCATGTGAAACTAAACTACGAACCTAAAAAAGCAAATAAACACAAAAAAAGCAGAAGCAGAAGTAAATGCATAAGAAAAGTGAGTAAGTAAACAAGCAAGCGAGCAAACAAACATCCAAGGTAAGAAACAAACAAGCATGAAAGAAAAAAAACCAAAAACAGACACTACTCCTACTCCTAATATAACAGTGCGTGGGTCTGCTCATGTGAATTGATACTTCCAATGCAGCCATCGGTGCATTGGTCGACCCATGTTGGTGAAGGCATGGTTCACAAACAACACAGCTGCATGAACTAGAAAAAAATAAAGATATAATAATGAAGACAAACACACTCTGAGTTTAGATGCATACACAACATAAGTGAGTACAAGTGCATGGCATGTAATCCGTGGACTTACCATGATGTTGTATGACACTGCATGCAGATGTTAAGTGTATGCATTCTCTTGACCATGACATGCAAGCAAATGTGAGAAAGGTAGACCACTTATGTTGTGCAATTGTGCTTGTTGTATAAGATTCCTCCAACGTGTGAGCGATAGAATCGTTTAGTTCAAGTGGAGGAAGCAAAATTTGTGTGTGATATTGATATTTAGTGCATATAGATGAGTGGTGAGGAGGCTTGAGTGTTTGAAACATTTCTTGATCGAAAGTCAAACCAACCTCATTATAGAGAGGGCTTGACATAACCATAAGCTCAGGCTGAGGTGCCTCGACAGCCTGCGGGGTTTTGACTATGTTGACGGATAGATCATCATAGACAAGTGTCTTCGACATATTAGTAATGATTGAATCAACATCATGATCAGATGAAGAAGTAGAGAGATCACGACAACCAAGATTAGAAGTTTAGGATGTTTTTCAAAATCCTCATGATTTGATCAATCAGACAGAGGGGTAGATGAAAAGAAAGAATGTTCACCCTATGCATTCCCAAAAAAATAAGATGAAGAATCAAGTAGATGATAAATGAATGATTTATCCTCTCCATTTTGGGATGATAGACCGACATCCAGTGTGTTATGTGAATGATCAATAATGGGTGCATCCGTAGATGGAGATACACATGAAAAATCAAGTATGGTAGAATCACCAGAGATTTCATGAAAACATGGAGGAGGCTAAGACAAACATGAGTCATCCCTCACCGAGGATTGATGCTCAAGCTCCCAGTCATACCCTTCATGAATGACAGTATGGGTTGGTTGTGCAACACCAACTCTGTCAATGGCTTGATCCTTGTTCATAACAAGTATAGAGTCCAGAATGGAAGAAAAAAAGACAATGTCATCTAGAGGATCATTTGAGTGCGAAGATGGAGGTTGAGGTACAAAATGCATGTGATAACCCAATGGATTCAAAACCAAGCTTGCATGAAAATTGAAAGGAGCGATTTCAGGAGGATGTGATGGTTGAACATATGTGTGTGCATGCTCTCTCGCATCACTCTGCGATGGTGGAGTTGTTTAATGAGGGGACGACGGATATTCGCTTGTGACAGTGACCGTGTTCATCTGCGATTACGCAAATCCATCACCGAAGTATGCCAAGTGGGGCATGGGCTTGAAATTCTGCTTGGGATTTATTGATTTGTTAAGAAAATATTAAAATCTATGCCAAAGATATAGAAATTTCAATTTGACTTTTCGAAGCTTGAAACTGTAACACACAGAAGAGTTACCAAAATTCCATAGGTGGTTCATGCGAGGCCTTCCATTTTTGTAAAAAAATTTGGTCGAGAGGTTCTAGATAAAAATGATGGAAAGTAGATTCAATGAGATCAGAGAACTGCTCAAGTGAGTGCACATTGCTAGGAGGTAGACTACAACACCACCATTATGGAGATTCTCGAAGTGCGTATGAAAGTAGCAGACTGACCTCTTTTACATAGAACTTGTCTTCATCATCAAGTAATACATAGAAGTCTTCTAAGTACTCATGCTAGGCTACTTCACCTTCACCATCATATGTCAATTCAGAAAACAGATCAAAAAACTCCCTCGTGATGTTAAGAGGTTTGGCATGCGAAAGACATCCTGGAAGGATGAGTGTAATAGAATCCATGATATATGTGCAAAGGTTCAAAATAGGATGAGAGGGCTCAACTTTTCATCTAGCCCTCCTCTTAGTGCAAAAATGTTGATGGTGTTGGACCCACCAACATGTCAGGGTATCTCCCCATAAGAAGTCCCAACTAGACCTTAGACCATCTAGTGTAGAAGTCCCACTAGTGGGTCGTATAGTATCGCCTTGACTGTGGTTGCATGCAGAGGCAAGTAAGATGTCCCTATTGGTAGAAAGGGTGTGACATATGCACCATGTCAAGGAAGGTGCATGAATGGTTCTAACACATAGAGGGTGAGGTGAGTGCACCCTTTGGAAACCTGTGAAATAATGGAGTTAAGAAGGTAATACACGAGAAAGGATGCATCACAAATTGGAAGGAAACTAAGCAAGCAATCCAAGGTGATTGTTAAAACAACAACACATTTTAGTAATATTCACATACATATACAAAAAGAGTTTATACACACATGCATAAGCAAGCAAACACATATATCGTTTAGAGTAAACAAGATAGATAAAATAAAATATGACATATGAATGAAACATGCTAGCTCTATTATATTAAGAAGTGAAATTTCCAGTCATACAATACAACCGTGACCAGCCACTAGTTCCGATAGTAGAACATTACAGTCACTGCCACCTTCTCCTCCAAAGAGACATACTAGCTTTGCACAGTGGAGAAGCCAAGGCTCATTACCGTACTATCCAATATTTCTCTAAGATACTCCTATCAAAAGCTTGGCTAACTAAAAACCTCTACAATGAGTTATGAGGTACTATATAAAGCAAAGGGTGAGATGACCCTTGAAATTCCCCTTTGTCACTGTTCACCTACCCTCATGACTCTTCAACCACTCTGACTGTTACATTCAACTATTGACATATGTACTTCTCCTTGACAATACGTTACATACAATCTACACATGTACCCATGTGAGACAAAATATACTTGAGCAAGGCAAGAAAGCTATCACTAACAGTTGGACAGTTGTAGTGAGACCAACTCTTTGACATCCTTGTGATGATCGATAGTGGTGAATTGGTGCCAAGCTTGGTCATTTGTGATGGTGTTCGTGTGTTCAATAGTGACATCTTGTTGAAAACGAGCTCTTGCCTCTGTTGCATCCAGGTACACTCATAGGGCTCCTCTGTCCAACTCATTTGATAACATGTGCATCATCGTCCTGAGTGCAGCTGGACCAGCATCATACTGATGCATATTTTCTGTGTTGATCTAAAAGTGTGTGTTGGGGACCATGTGCATCAACTTGTCGAAATACATGTTCAGCTCTAGACAAATTTTCTTCTTGTCTTTGCCTTGGTAAGTGTGTCGAATGGGTGGGATCACATGCGTGTGCTTAATGATATCCATGTTCTTGAATAACCTTGCATGCAATCGACAACATTGCTCACCATGTCTACTCCGTGACAACTGCTAGCTAGGTCCATAACCTGTATGGGTGCAGTTTCATCAATCTATGCATGTTGTGCCTCTTGTTGTAACTATTCTCACTGTAGCTTCTTCTCATGTTAGTGAAACTCCTATTCTTATTTGAGTTTCCACCTCAACACCGACAAATCCTTCTCTGTTTCTCTCTCTAGCTTAACACGATCCTCTTGTCATAGTGTCACCTCATAGCCTTACTCTCCAAAGTTGCTTTCATCACAAGTGGATTTGTTTCAGCTTACAACTTTTTTCCACCTCTCTGCTGTCAACAACCTTCCTCTTGCATTTGTTGCATGGAGGTGTGCTACCTTTTGTTGCTGCTAATGGTTCTTCTCACTGTGATGTTGTTGCCATTTCATCTTGATATACTTGTCCATGAATAACTTGATGTCTTCGTAGATAGGCAAGTTCATAGACACTTGATCAACTGCATCCCCAGTTGTGCTCTAAATGATGTCTTTGACTCTTCTCAACTGGAAGCCATTGTACCTGTGCTGTTGAGGGGTAGATGAACACTTGTGATACTTGGAGACATAAAAACACTCATGACAGGCAATTTGTCAGTCAAAAACAAAAACGAACTAGAGGACTGACATGCAACATACATGTGTGATTGTTTATGAATATTGTGTAATTGTCACTGGGAGGCAGGGAAATTGACTGCCAAAACCATGCAAGGCATAGTCCAGACTATCAGGAGGATGGTTGACTACTGGAAGTGTTCAATGCACAGTCCGTCCAGGCCTGCTAAGGACTGAAACTACACAATGAGCAATTTCAGTGAGCAGTGACATGAAAACCAACAAACTACATTACGTAGTTTCTAGGGCTAGCTAGGCACTCCATCCCAGAATTGTGCAGTGAAAGCCTCGAGGTTAGTACTAGGCCAGACTTGTGCAATTTTTGGAAGGAAAGCAGAGCCTTCACTTTTAAAAATGCGCAATGCTAGCCGGGCAAGGCAAGGTCTGGGCTAAGGCAGCCCAGATTTGTCAACGGGTGACTAAAAACATGAGAAGTATGAATGCATGGTGATACTGAGTGTAAACAAGAGTGAATGATCATTCATGCAAAGAGTAAGTGCAGGATTTAGAAAATGGGAAAGCATGCATGTGTGGTAGGGGAGTCACTGCAATGATGATCATCGGTGCAAAAACAGTGTCATGCATGTGACAACATTGAGATGCAAATGAAAAATGAAATGATGCTTCTACAAGCTAACATAAATCAAAACAAAAACAAGCACTCACAAAAATCAAGTAAACAACACTCACACAAGCTGAAACATCAAAAGTGATAGAAACGTAGCGCAAGACATGTAAAGTGGGCTTACCCAAAAACAGATGAGATAAATGTGACGACGACTCCTAGATACGATGTGGATTTCAGAGCTACAAGATCGATGTGAGGAATGAGCTCTGTAACATCCGGTTCATAAGTTTTGATAAAATCGAGGTTTTGACATGCATGCCACAAATCTAGGAAAAGCGACACTTGGTGGGAGGTTTCTAAAATGAGTATTGCATGTAACGTCCAATTGCTAAAATTAGATACCTAAATCTAGGGATGCATTTGCATGCTGCCTTGGGAAAAGCAGTCTATGCATGTAAATAAGTTTTCCTCAGTCCCAGATGGAACTGGTCAACCTGAAGCCACATGCATTGGTTTGCGAACCTAGGATGGAAATTTGCGCAGTTCCGGGCTGAGATGGGCTAGCTGTCCTAGAGGGATTGCAATTTATGGGGTTAGCAGCTGTTATGAAACTAGCTCACGAAAAATATAGAAAAGATATATCAATGCCTTAGAATTCAACCTCTTCAAGGGGGCAACCTCCTTTAAATTACATAAATGAACAATTCTTGGATGATTCAAATGACAAAACCTCCTTTCTATATATAG
>APFE030815301.1:0-19078 GCA_000404065.3 Pinus taeda | reverse complement strand
CTCCTCCACCACCTCTGCCTTTTCCTCCACCCATTACACCACCTCCTCCTCCTCCTCCACCACCACCACCACCACCACCACCTCCAACACCTACATGTCCACCACTTCTACGTTGTCCTCCTCCTCCACCTACTCTTCCTCCACCTACACATCATACACCACCTTTTCCTTTGCCTGCTCCACCACCTCCTCCTCATCTGTCACCTCCTCCTCCACCACCTCCACAACCTCCTCCATCCCAACCACCACCATCACCACCTCCACCTTCTCCTCCTCCTCCTCCACCACCACTTCCACCTCCTCCTTCTCCTCCTTCTACTCCATCTCTACCTTCTCCTCCTCCTCCACCTCGCCCTCCTCCTCCACCTACACCTCCTCTAACTCCTCAACCTCTGCCTCTGTCCCCTCCTCATCCTCCTCCTCCTCCTCCACCACCACCTCTACCTCCTCCACCACCACCTACACCTCCTCCTCCTCCTCCGCCTCCACCTTTACCTCCTCAACCTCTGCCTCCTCCTCCTGCTCCTCCTCCACCTCCTTCTCATCTGCAACCTCCACTTCCGCCCCCGCCTCCTCCAGCTCCGCTTGCTCTTCCACCACCTAGTCCATCAACAACACCACCTCCTCCTCTCCCTTTTCTTCTTTCTCCTCTTCCTCCTCGTCCACCACCTCCTCCACCTACTCCACCTCCACCACCACCTCCACCTGCTCCTTAAATGCCTTCACCTTCAATACCTTCTCCTTCTCCTCTTCCACCACCACCTCCACCTCCACCTCATCAAAAATTGTAAGAAAAAAAAAATAAAATTGCATATCATTTCATTCTCTTTATTTATAATACTTATTGATTCATTCTTTACCATGATAATTCAAATATCAATATATACATGATAATATAACAAATAATATGTATAAAAAATTGCAATATAAATAGAAGAAAATAATTTAAATAATGAAATTTAAATTATTATTTTTAGTTTATGTCAAATATTGGTAAAAGTAATAAAAATTATGTGTGGCTACTTGTGATTTTCAATATCAAAATTATAAAAATGGTGAACATCATAACTAAACACCTAATAATAGAAGTGCAGTGTAGTTTAACATGACAACATTCTGTTTTTTATTTGGAAAAAAATATTGATAATTTTGATTATTTTTCACATACTCATATTTCTACAAATTTATATTTAAAAGTATTAAAAATACAATTTACACTGTTGAATTTATTTGTGTGCTAAAAATTTAAAAAATATATGATGTAACCCAAATTCCAATTCAAATAAAAGAAAAATACAGTTTAAAAATTGAGACGTCAAAGTGTATCCCCCCGCCGGAAACATTTACAATCCGTGATTTGAAAAATCCGGAAAGACGTGAATGTTTGCGTGAATTTCTTGGTATCTATGATGGATGTCTTGGTAACCACAAGAGGAATAATTATAATTGAGGACGAATGTTAATGACAAAGTGTTTGTTAAAAAAATATAATGGAACACGAAAAGTATTAATAAGTGATTTTCATAGTTGCACAAAAATAATTATAATCCAGTGTTAAATATTTCAAATGTGCGCACAAAATCTATATATTTTAAAATCTATATATATTTTAAAGCAAGGCTCGAAAAAGAGGCATGGTTTAAATGGTTGCAGGAAAAAATATGTAAACCAGACATTTAAACAAAGATCCAAGAAACACAATTCGAAAGGACAGAAATGGCTACTTACGTCAAGCGCGATTTGAAATGGAGTTATGAAATGCTAGATGATCGAACACACAATCTTCATATATCGAACACACGCCTAACGAATCCATGGAGGTTACTATTCATCACATAAAAGAATGACATAGACATAGACATGCATTTCAATGGCCGAAATGAAAAGCAGAGTGCAAATAAATTTGACCGATTGAGAAAGAAACCATAAAAGAATCAAACCAGCAGAAGGAAAATGAAATAATAAGACTCACATGGGTGGGATCGCTGAAATGACAAGGAAGAAAAACAGAGCTGAGTGCAAATATATTAAAATAACATGTACCTGAAATTGAAATAAGCCATTACAGAGAGAGCGCACTCGACCGCCCTTCGAGCATTGGATGACCGAATTTCCCCGTCATATGAAGTGACCAGCTTGACACCCGCATACACTCAGGATTAAGCATAAGACATTCACAGAATTAGACTCAGACACCATATGAAATTTCCTGAATACATATAATCTTCGTGATTAAATAATATATAACATTGCTTTCAATGGAGACATATAACGTTTCTTTCAACGAATACAATGATAACATTACTTCAACTGATGCATATAACGCTCCTTTCAACGGATACATTGATAATTAAAAATCAGGCATAGACGTGTTTTTTTTTTAGTTTACATTTTCGTTTTTAGAATATATATATTCGCTTTTAATTAGGGATTTGCCATATTTTACTAAATTTACATTTATAATTTTTTTGATAAAAAATTATTTGATATTCATGCATCAAGCCATTGTAAAATTAAAATGCTGAAGTCGATTTGTAATTTAGATTTTCTTGTTATATTAATGAGATATGAGCAGTGGTTTGATATAGGATTTCCTTAATATGCAGATAGAATGTAGTTTTTAGATTCTTTTAAGAAGTATAATTTATTTCTTGAAACATGGAAATCAAATTATAATTGAGAGGCTTACATTCTAGAACGAAATTGTGATCCAAAATGGTGTTAACTTATAATAAGGTGGTTTTTTGAATAAACTATTTCAAAAAAATCTAGTGTAATTGTGCATTTTGATAATTTAGAGGAGGAAATAATTTCTTTTCTCTCCTTTTTTTTAGCATCAACTTCTAATTCTAGCACCACAATTTCTTTTATTTTTTTTAAATCCAAGATTTTTTTTGGAGAAACTCAAGCACTGCTTCTCCATTTATGGACTGAATCCTTAATAAAGTTATTGGGTTAGCCTGTGCCAAACCTATGTGGATTTCACCAAACATATGTTGGAACAAATCTAGAAAGATGCCTAATGAAGTTAGGAGCGAGCTACCAATTGCTCTAACCCCTTGGACTACTTTCAACTTCACTTGATATGTTCTTGATGGCATTTTTCTTAAACGTGTCCATTTTATTTCTCTACATCCTTCTTTCTTTGAGTTATTCTTTTATTTCTCGGCATCTTTCCTTCTTTGAGTTATTCTTCTAGCTTTTTGTAGCTTTCTTTTTAGCTATACGATCTTTTTCTTCTATTGTTGGCGTAGCTATAGGAGATGTTGTTGCACTCTTGTGTTTTTGCTATGTATTGAACTAGTTGTACTTTTGTTCCCATGGGTATATCCTCTTAGTATTTCATTGGATACTAATAAATCTTTCTTGGTTTATCTTTCTATCTATTAATCATGTTTTCTAGATTATTGGTGCCTATTTTTTTTGTTAGTTTCTAGTGAAAGTTTGGAGATTTTGAATGCCATTGTCTAGTGTTTTGGATATAATTTCAAAATAGTGGGCACTTTTAGCTTTATACATGTATTTGTAGCAATCAAGAAACTATATGAACTAATTAAAGAGATGAAATAAACAGAAAGTGAGCTTAAAGGGATGGAAAACTAATTTATATAGCTTCCGAGGGAAAACTATGATGACAACCATACCATGTTTTTTTTACCATGATGACTTGTTGTATATATATATTATATATACCAAAATTGCATGAAACATCTGGTATTTTTTTCCACCATTGTGTTCATATATATAAATGCATGAAATCCCCTTTCAAGAAGATTTGGTGCTTTTACAAATTTAATGTAGAAAATAGCAACCTGAAATGCTAAATATAGAAGTGCTAAATTTAGCACTGCTATAAATAGCATTTTAGGATACCTTCCTATTTTAGTTAGTCCCTCAACTAAAATAGAGAAGTAAAATTTGAATTTGATCTTAGCAGTTTTTTGTAAAATAATTAATTAATTCGTCTTTAGTTAATTAGTTGTAGAAAATCAAACATAAAGTCTATGTGAAAACATGCAAAGTTTCTCCACTAATTGAGGAATTTATCCATCAGTTAAAGAGATAAGGATGAGTTGTAATTTGAGTTGTGATTAGTTAGCTCATTAGTTCAAAGAGTTTGTTGAACTAATTGTGAGTTCGGTTAGTTAATGCATGCATGCATGTAACTGCTGCACTTCAAATAATTGAATATTCTCTCATAAATAACTTATGCATGTCAGTTCAGTGAGAGACCCAGTTGAGATCGGATGGAGGGACTGTGTACTATCAGTTGTAGGAATATTCTGTTGTGAATATCTCTTGCTACTGAATTGGCATAATGGAAGAAATGTGTGGCTAGAGCAAGGAGAATCCTTCTGGAGGGAGTTCGAGACCACATAGTCTTGAGTCCCCATGGGAAGGAGACATCGTTTTCGATGTGGAAAACATTGAAAGATCTATATCAGAATAGTAGCGATCAAAGGAAGTTGGTGCTGAAAGACAAGCTTTGAAAAATCAAGTGTGAAAAGGGCGACACGATCTTTACATATCTAAACAAGCTCACAACCATGACAAACTCAAACACAAACTCCACAAAGACAAACCCAAACTCAAACCACACAGAAAACTAAACACAGAAGCATAACCTGACCGGATATGGACAAAGGAGGAGGAAGATGATAGAAAGGTGATAAGACTTTATATGTATATATAAGATTTCCCCAACTCCCTTCAACGGCTACAAGAGTTTTACCGCCTCTACTTCCTTTCGAATGGCTAGATAAAATCCCTGCTCTCGCATAACGTGACTCGATATGGACAAAGGATTGCATAACGTGACTGGATATGGACAAAGGAGGAGGAATATGCTAGAAAGATGATAAGGCTTAACATGTATATATAGGGTTTCCCCAGCTCCCTTCAACGGCTACAAGAGTCTTACTGCCTCTACTTTCTCTCGAATGGTTACATAAATTCCCTGCTCTCCCTTCAATTGAATCCGCGCCTTTGAAAATAGGTTGAGTTAATGCTTTTTTGGTGCGGGTTTGGCTGATGCTTTTGTTTGTTTGGGTTTTTTTGGTGGTTCTTTCTATTAATGCATGCCTTTTTTATTTTCAACCGCACATCTTGCCAATAGAGTTTCAGTTCATGCTTTTATCGTTTTTTATTTTTATTTATTACATTTGGTTAGTCACATTATTATGGATTTTTCGTTAATTCTTTGTGGGCACTTTTATATTTTATTTATTTTTTAAGATATTTGAAATAGGGTGTTGAAAGGCTTAATTACTCTAGAGTTTGCCTACATATCATATTTTGTTTTTTTATTTTTAATTTTATTTCATAGTAATATAAAATTTATTGAATATTACTATTAATTTTTTTATTTTAAATTGTAAAGCAATAGATATGCCGCATAAATTTCCAAAACCATTTTTTATTCAATATACTAATGGAAATATTTATTTTAAAATTAAAATTAACAACTATGTTACATTACTATTAGCTTATGGAAACATCCTTCATTAATTAATGATTTACCTTATAATTTTTACTTTGTAATTTATAAAAAATCATAGTAAGAAATAGTTTTGGATACAATGCTATTAGGTTGACACTTCCTAAGATTGAGTATTAAGTTTTTTATTTTAAATTGTAAAGCAATAGGTATGTAGGACAAATTTCCAAAACCATTTTTTATTCAAAATTCTAGTTGAAGTATTTATTTTAAAAATAAAATGAACAACTATGTTACATTATTATTAGCTTAAGGAAACATATTTCAATAATTAATGATTTACGTTATAATTTATAAAAAGTCATAGTAAGAAATATCTTTGGATACAATGCTAGGTTGACACTTTGTGAGATTGAGGCATGATAGATGTCATATCCCTCAATGGAAAATAAATGTATAATTTACTTTACTACAGTAACTTAGTAAACCATGGGCTAGGTAGAAAGCCTAGAAATATTATTTTAATTTTATTTAAAAGTTTATTGTGGCAAGCCATGAAATTGTCCCTAGAGGAAAATTTTCATTAACAAGAATAGTTAGGCAGTTACTCACCTCCCAAAGATAAATTATCTCTGTTAGGAACAGAAAGGGAGGAGACTTTCAAATGAAAAACTTGAGGTTACTGAAAAGGGAGATGAAAAGAGACTAAACGGAGGACCCTCTCAAAGGGAGACATAGGAACATAGAGTTCCTACGCTCATTGGCCAGTGGAATTCCATTTGAAGCCTAAGTGCAACCAGTGGAATTTCATTTGAAGCCAAAGTGCTAAAGCTAATGCCTAGATTGTAGCTAGTTTGCACTAGGTGGTCTTGGATGAACATGTGAAGGTTTCTGATTTGAAAATTGTTCTAAAAGTGAAAAGGATTGGGAGAGAAATATAAGTGATTGCCATTCTCATTGGTCGGGAGGAGTGGTATCTACACATAAATACTTTGTATTGTTGTATTTTTCTTCGGAACAAGGGATATTAATGTCTTTAATAATCAATGTATATAGAAATAATAAATGAATTTTTCTTAGAGGAATTGTCGTGGTTACCATTATCTTGTTTGAATGAGCTTTATGAGAATTTAGAAGAGTTTGAGGTTTGTGCAAAGTATTATGTAACTAAAGAAATCTTGTGGCTGTAAAATCTTCATGGTAAGAAAACATATTCGTTCTATATATAAAGCTTGACAGTAATTTATGAAGGGTATTAATTCCAGGAAAAATTGGTGAACAATAGTGTAGAACTGTCATGGCTTCCCTACTCAAAAGAGTAAATGAACATACATGAAAACCTGCAAGCTTGACAGTAATCTATGACGAAGGAGGTTAATTCCATGAAAAATTGGTTAACAATACCCTAGAAGGGTCATGACTTCCGAATGCAAAAAATAAATGAACATACATGAAAATCCATGTGGAAACTCTACACAAGGCCGCCAACTAAATTGCTTTTAGTTGAAATAAATTAATCATAACAGAGCCCAGCATATATGAGAAGTGTGACAGATATTTCAATAACTCAAGTCACGGTACAAACAGAAAATCCTTAGGAAAATTATCATTGCCCAGTTAACTCAGAATTGTAGCATGATTTTATTTTTTTAAAGGAAAAAAAAAAAATTAAAAATAAGGCAATGAGGATTACAAATTTCACTCAAGAACATGAATCTAAACCCCAGTTATTAAGAAGAAATGAAGAAAAATGGCTTTACTAACAAATCATTTTCTTCGTGTAATTACTAGTTTATTAGTCACACACATTTAACTCATATTTTATGGTAAATACATACAATACTTGTTATTTTATGGTAAATAGGGAAAGAGACTTACAAAGGAAAACAAGTTGAACTTAATTACATGTATTTGATTAGAAAACTAAGCTCATAATAACTATTCAACTAGCTAATTGAAGAGACACGAAACCGAGATTGAAAATTCTATTATTTAATTGTTATACCCAACCTTTATTTAAGCACTCGCATTGAATGAATATATATATATGTATGTTACTGTAAAAGGACTCTATGATATTTCCCTCAACCCAAATTTTGCAGAGCCACTATACGCGAATTGTTAATAAGCTTGGACTTCTTTTTTCAAAAGAAACTTTCATACAGATCTTGTAATCCACCAAAAAATGTCTGAAACAAAATAAAAAATAAGAAAAAGGACGAGAAACGATATAGAAATGGACGCCATTAAAATTTATCCTCTCGTAACCCTAGGATTTAGGTAAACACAACTCAAAATCCCTAGCTCCATAACTCTATGGCCATTGGCTATAAATATCCAAAGGAAAAAATTACTTTACATTTCGGTACGAAGAAGAGTCAAGTGCGAAAACCTGGGTTCAGCTTGGGGTTGCAAACTCCACAAATTTGAAAACATTCTGGTACGGAATCAATCATTATAAGGAGAAGAATAACGCATGACACAATTAGGAGGCGACATCAAACCTGCATTAGTAAATAGAGGAAGGGTTAAGCAAACTATACAAATGTTGGAAAACAAATGTGATTAAAAAGGAATTTTCCAAATAATTCCATTAGTTAGTGAGAAGAATTACTAACACATTCTATGAATGGTTTGAAGAAGTAATCAAGTATAGTATGTAAGCTTACCGCTACCAAGCATTGGAGTAGACACGTTGTTTGGTTCGCCTTCAAAGAGGGTTGGTGTAATATCGCTAATAAAGAGACAATCGAGCCAAGCAAATAAAATATCAGTTCAACTTCCCACAAATTTTTTTGTAAGAAGAATCCTACCAAGAACAGCATGGAAACAAACAGTTGCAGAGCAAGCTCCCTTGAATGCATAATTTTCAAATGGCCTGAGAAACGGCGAAGTGAGAGAGAGATGTAGTTACCATTATAACTCCTCTTTCCCACTGAATCATCTAATTCCAAGCGATAGGTTGTTGATCATCAGATTAGCTAATTTGTAGTACTGCTCACAATTAATTAAGAATATATTCCACATTGCGAGCCATAAAAATGAAATCTCACTTGCAGAATGGAAAAGAAAGAAAAGAATCCAGAATGGAGTGTAGTTGTTGGACACCTAATCCTCAATGGGTTAGTGTGGAAGCCGAATGGACAAAAGGAGTCCAAGAGGCCTTGGGATGTGAATCCCAACGGTCACCACATGTACTATAAATGTATATCTCTTGTTAATAAAAATTGAACTCACATGATTTATCTTTCCTATTGTTCTTGCTCCCATGTGTGTTTAACATGGTACCAGAGCGGGCGATTGCTGGTCCTACTCCAATTTGAGCCACTTGTTTTCTAGTATCTATATATATTTCTGTTCTGCGTTACGTGACATATCAGTCTTTGTAACTCCTGATCTGCTCCATTGCTCTCTCTATTTCTGACTGCCATACCTACGTTTTGTCTGCCACCCCTGCACTGCCGTGACATATTCTATTTTCTGAGCCCTGTTCATTTGAACATGCTCAGACTCCATAAATGTTTCATATTCTCTGACTTCTGACTCCTGACATTGTATGACACCATTCCATTGAACGTTGGATTGAACGTTGTATTTAGCGTTGGATTGAACGCTGGAGTGAACACTGGTTTTGTCGACGCTTGAAGCGCTCTTGGCATATATCAGAGCCAGGTCTCAGAGATTCTGAAATGTAGGGATAGAGTGGAGAACTGCCGTATTTAAATTGTTATTATTTCTCCTTTTCAATTACCATCACGAGAGGGCCTTCAATTACCATCACGACAGGGCAATTTCGTATCTATTTCATGAAGAACAATTACAACCATGAAACTCTGTGGCCTAAAATACGTGCTACCCTGGTCAGTATTGTTCATTGCTTCTTGGTTTTTGTCAAACAAAGGCAGCTAATAAATATCTGCCTGGTTCGATGGAATTTTCGCCTGACGAACTATGGGACTGCGAAAACTTGCAGTTTCTGTCTGTGGGTAGTAATTTGTTCTATGGTTTTCTGCGTTCAGGGATTCTCAATTTGAGAAATCTCGAATTCTTGTCTGCATATGATAATTTTTTTACTGGGTGCCTTCTTCCTGATATTTTACGTCTTTCCAGCTAGAAATACTTTGAAGTTTCTCAGAATAAGCTTTCTAGTGACGGGGTGCAGAAAGTCTGTCTCTGCAAATAATTTAACAGGTAGTATTCCTGCTAGTATTAGGTCATGCAGAAATCTTGATGTTGTTGATTTGAGCATTAAAGGGCTTAGTGGCAACATTCCTCCTACAATAGGGAGCTTGGCCAAACTATCTGTACTCAGACTTGGGGGAATTGCTATAGAGGGTAAAATTACTTCTAAGATTAGAAATAATAAGCTTCTTCAGGTACTTGCATTATCTGCAATTGACGGGTGTTATTCCTGCAGTGCTGTCTAATTGCAGATTTCTGTGAGAAATGGAAGTCACCCACATATAAATGCAGAGGCCGTTGTCACCCACATATAAATGCAAGAGAACCCATTCCTTTCTCACTGCTAGACAATAGGGCATGCCATTACACTGATGTTACTTCTATCCCAGGTTGTCAACCCTTCCACTGAGAGCCCAAGAAAAATTGATCTGCAAAACTGTGAGCACCTTGCTTATCTGAAATGATCCACTAGTTTAAATAGTGTTGTCCCCAGACAACATGAAAGAGACAAAAGACGGGGTCAACGAATAGTGCCATTCTATCTGCTGGAGATGCCTCCTGGTAGACCTATTGTCAGACATTGAGGTACTGATTGAGAATAGGCCGAGATCCATGTTCATATGCATGTGCTACTATGAAAACCTTGAAATTGCAATGTTGACTTGGTTTATATATCTGCATTGTTCCACATAAGATTATGATATTATTTCTCTAGAAATCTGTAATCCCACAATTGTAGTTGTTCCACATGTTATCATGAATGGTTGCAGTCGCTATTGAACTTGACTATTATTTTCCACTGGTCGAGAAAGTGAAGGAGTATTTGAAGGATTCAAGCAAGTTTTGCAGTTGCTACTGCCCCAGTGTGGCTTTGTATTTAAAATTCATTATAGTGCATTAATTCCTTGCTTCAACTGTTGCATAAAGAGTTTGGTGGGCTGATTATAGTATTTTCTGGAGAAAAGTTTTGTCGGTTGTTTTGTCATAACATAATGCTGGTCATGAGTAAACTCTTATTTTCATGTAATGGATTGTAATCGGTGCTTGCTGGTTGAACTCTGATCATTTGCTGCACATGTATAAAGGATATTGTTGTGTACTGTGAGTAGGTATTACTTTTCTACACTGAATAGTAGTTGTAAGGTGTAAATATGACATTGAAGAAAAAATGGCTAGAATCAGTGAAGTATTAGAGTTCCTCAAAACTTTAATGTCGTCTACTACTCATGATACATTAAAAGTCAGCAAAGTTTCACTCACAGATATTTAGGTCTGTCTACAAAATGCAAAGGAAAAGATTGATTTTTTGTAGCTTCAATCACAGCTACAGCAAGAAGAGCTACATCAAAATAGACATCATTCTGAACCTGTTTTTGTTTACAACATTGAGATAACCACCCATCAGCAACAAGTTAATAATGCAACAGTTGTACATGCAGATGCAGAAACTCAGTCTGCACTTCCCAAGCCCATCATTAGACCTTGGGAACAGCTTGTCCACAATAAGCACAGAATTGGTCTTGGATATGAAAAGGACTTGTCCTTTCATATTCCAGACTATGCCAAGCCCATTCAATTTCAGAGTGTTGGATTTATTCATGATAGTTCACCTTCTCCTCATGACAGTTCACCTCCAGCTATTCCAGATTCTGCCCCTCTACCACAACGACAACAACAGCAGATTGTGAAATGCCAACACTTTGATCGAGTTGGCCATCTGAAAGATCACTGTTTTGATCTTAATCCATGTAAGCACTGTCATAAAACTAGCCATTCTTCACACAGATGCTTCAAAAATAAACGTCCTGCAAGAAAAAAGATTCATTTTGGATGGATCGCTTCTTGGCAATGGGCATCAACATCCAAGAAGATATTCCAAATGCATGTCAGAACTTGTTCCAGAGTATTGAACAGTCTTGCAGTTGAGTTTTCTCCATCTTCTCACCTTGTATCTGACAAGGGGGGAAATGATGGTCATCTACAAGCTTCAGAGACACATCAAACGAGCCTGAGCCACAACCTGCTACACCAGTTTCAGAGTTGTAGCCAGAGACAAAGATGCCCATGAACATGCCTTCAGTTGGCAATCTCGGACACTTCCTCTGGCATAAGACTTCAACTTCTTGCCAGTTTTGGAAGAGTTCCGGGAACAAAATTGAGAACACTTCCTCTAGCAGAAGACTCCAGCTTCTTGCCAGTTTTGGAAGAATTCTAGGAATTGCATTAAGCATTCCAGAGTTGTTGGTCATCCTTAAACAATCAAAGGGTGAGACCTCCCTTTCATGGTTGAAGGTTTCCCTCTTCAAAACAAGAGGAGCACTTCCTCTAGCAGAAGACTTTAGCTTCTTTCCAGTTTTGGAAGAGTTCCAGGAACTGCACTAAGCATTCCAGTGTTGGTGGTCATCCTTAAACTACCTCCCTTTATACCAACATTTCATAGAGCACATTCAGCTTAGTGCTGCCATGCATTTTTGCACATTTTGTATTACAGCTCTCTTCTTGGACTCATACATAACCCTTCGGATTAAGGGGGGGAATGTTAGGCACTATCCTCAATGGGTTAGTGTGGAAGCCGAATGGACAAAAGGAGTCCAAGAGACCTTGGGATGTGAATCCCAACGGTCACCACATGTACTATAAATGTATATCTCTTGTTAATAAAAATCGAACTCACATGATTTATCTTTCCTATTGTTCTTGCTCCCATGTGTGTTTAACAGTAGTACTTCTCATAATTAATTAAGAATATATTTGACATTGCGAACCATATAAATGAAATATCACTTGCAGAATGGAAACGAAAGCAAAGAATCCAGAATGGAAAAGAAAGAAAACTAACTACTTTTGTAGAAATGAAACTAATTACAGAATGTTAGAGATAAGGAATGGGAGAAAGAAAGCAAAAACCACATATTACTCAGACACCTCCCCAGCAATGGCGCCAAAAAGTGATGAGCACCATTATTACAAGCAGAATGTTGCAACTCTTGGGTCTACCAACTTTACTTTATCAACCCGTGGTTCGTACAAACTTGGAGTTGATAGTGTTGTATACACAAGTAAATCTGATGGGTTTGCTCTTTGTCATTGTTAAGATGGCGATAGATGATTAAGGCTTTTCAAACCAGACTTCTATTGATTCAAAAGAAGCTTGATTACGAATGAGGGAGAAAAAAAATCTACACTAAGAGAAATCTTGCGTAATGGAGTAAGGAAAAAGACTGAAATCAAATGATTAAACACACCATTCTTCTAATGAACTGCTAAGAGGCTCTGCTTCAAAAAAATGCTAAGTTAACATGTATACAATCCTACTATCCTACCCATGGGGCTTTGGATTGACGGTGAGTGGGCGTGTTGTTAAGGCACTCCCTGCGATAAGTCACTGGTTCAAATCCCTCACGGGTGCTTACCTATCAAAAAAAAATCCTACTATCCTAGGCATGCAAATTAAAACATCAAACATTTTATTGTTGTGTATGTAACTGAACCAAAATAAAATTACAAAAAAAAAAAAAAAAAAAAAATAAATAAAATAAATAAATAAATAAAATAAAAATAAAAATAAAAATAAAAGTAAAATAAAAATAAATAATACATTAATTAATTAAAAATTAAAATAAATAAAAAATTAAAAATTAACAAAAATTAAAAAATTAAAAAATTACGAATTAAAAATAAAAAATTAAAATAAAAAATTAAAAAGAATAAAAAATAAAAAAAAATATCTGCTTTTCTTTTTATCTTTTTTATGTGAAAGTGTGAAAGCTAACTTCTTTTGGTAATGTGGTAGGTGGCTTAGGGATGATGGAGAATGGTGAGAAAGCTTGGGAGACAAGTAGGGGTCATTTTCTATTTTACTAGGGGATTTTTCCATAATTCGTTCTCAAAACAAGCCACTATAGGTCAACCTATAGGGTGTCCTAATGTGTTCTACATGATGTCCTGAATTCCTACAGGATCCCCTGTATTCCTACAGGATACAACCAAGAGCAAAAGGAGGGATTTTGAAGGTGATGGAAGACTTAGGGAAGATGGATGGTGGATGAAATGAGGCAAGGGAGTGCCTAGTACTTCTACAGAGCTCAGAACTAGAGTTGGGAGATGGTTGGATTTGCTCAACAAGCTTGGAGAGGTACTCTTGTGAAATGATGAAATTGGTGATGGTTTTAGTGGAAGAAAGTGATGACCATGGATGGATGAAGTTGGAATGAAGTTGTTGATCATGAAATCTCTCTATACTTCTGAAACTCCTACACTACATCAACCATTGACATTTATCCAAAAATCATGTAAACAAAAAGGACTTCAATTAACCAAGAAAAACAAAATTTCATGAGCTAGCTGCCTATTTCATGTATGGAAAAACTTGCAGAATAATATGAAACATTAATGAGATATAATGTAAGGCTGAAGATAGAAGAAATGATAACTAAATCTTATTCTTGCAAACTAATCAAATGTTGGCCTAAGTAACAAAAAACCCTAAATTCCATGAGAAAATAGAGTTCCACCTTTTTGGGGCTGCATAGGAGCTCTTTCCTCAGACCATGATCCCTGAAGGGAGGAGTGAGGCAAAATCCACCCACTGACACCTTTTTGATGTTCCTTTATCTCTTCTAACCTACTGCTGAAATAAAGCACAAATGGAAGCAAACTTAATCAAATCCACAACTACTTGCAATGATATAATACTAAAGTCAATTCAACCATTAATCTATGAAATCAATTTAAGCATACAAATATAAGAAGAGGAGAATTTGCTGCTAGGGTTGGGCCCTAACCCAAGAGCTTCAGCCCTCTGAGTCAACTCAATGTTGAATCAAGAAAATGTTCATTCTCAATATCAAAACAAAAAATTACATCGGAATGTATTCCACAAGTCTTGAACTCAAAAATGACTAGTGTTTTTACAACAAAAAATCGAATCCTAATGAGGCTTTAGGCCTCCTTATTCATACAACTGAATTCTCCAACGAATTCTGTAAATCTAGGGAGGCTCAACTACCAAACTTGGGTTCTTGTAACTCCGACCTAGTGTGATTGATGGAGGAATATTCGAATGAGTGCGGAGCAAATGAGGAGGATCTACCTCCTACAATCTCTCCTCCTTGTCTCATTCGATTTTCAACCCTTAATTAGCCAAAATTTCCATGATTTTCTTTCAAAAACCAGCAATCAATGCACATTAGCCCACTAGGCATAATATCTCACTTTGACTCATCTCATAAAGCAAAATACAATCAAAATATGTAAGAAGTTATGAGAAGAGTTGTTTTGAATAAGCTAGGAGGTGTATCAAGGTTCATATAGTTACCCAATGATGAGGCTCATCAATTCGTTTAGTGAGGACTACATCTCCTGGTCATTCCTCCAAGAGAGGCCCCTTTATTATTCTCGCCAAAAATGAAACTACAATAAGAAAAAATTACTCCAAAATATTACTACAAAATTGATCATTTGCTACTAAACTGAGATTTTTTGCTACCAAGGAGTCGGCTCTAAAATGCCACCAAAAACATTCGTTGGCTGTTATAAAATCAAGCTCCAAAAACCACTTACATACAAAAATACACAGGGCAAATATAAGTCTTAAACACTCTTGGCACATCGAAACGTTATAACAACAACAATATCGCTCAATTTCAAACCTTTTGTGTTTATATTATGTTGGGGGTTCACAGCCCCAGGGTTGAGCTCGTGGAAATTGTGCCCCTTTCTTATAAAAAATAATGGCATATATTTAAATTATTCTTGTAACCATATAATGTATATGGTGTATGGTTTAATCCCATCAATGTATTATAATAATAATGTTCTATCCAAACGTTACATCAAACAATATCCCATAATATTAATATTCCATGCATGTGCATATTGTTACATTTCCATCCAATTACATACGAAATGTTATACATATTCATTTGAACCATTTGCAATAATAAACAATGTAACACAATTGTTTGGTTTGCGTGCACATTTTTTGTAATGACTACAAAATGTTATACATATTCATTTGAAACCTTTGCAATAATAAAAAATGTAACACATCTGTTTGTTTTGTGTGCATACTTCTTTTAATGACTACTCATATGGTTGCCCACACATATATATTAACACCAACCTGATTCATATATTCTACCAAGCATTCAATATTAATATATAACAAACCATTCTATACCATGAATATAAAAACAATAGGTTCCACCACCCACATCATCATCCAATCATGCGGCTATGTAGTGGTGTACATGGCAAAGTTGTCGGCCTTCGTTGGTGAATATTTATTAGACTTTAGTTTGGAAGAGATGCCAAGTTTGGCAGGCTCCACCCACTCCTTTTCATTATACATGACATTCAAAACATATACATATTCTTTATCGTATGGATATCACACCTTCCAGTCATGCCTCAATGGATAATTCGTTGTAATGGTGTTCCATAAGTTGTGGGTTCAAACCCCATTAATTCCAACTATTTGACCAGATTAAAGCTTTTGTTGCTCTAAGGTGCGATGGGGAAGCCCCCCATTGGAGCACCTAATCTGTCAACTAGGTTTCCATGCATTTCGAGTTGAACTTTCCTCATCAATTTTTGACTCTACTAATGTGTCATCTGCAAACTATGTCAAGTGTCAGTTCTAGAATGTGCCACATCACCATTTGACTTTATCTTTTTGCCCATTGGTCAAAATCTTCAAACTACCTACTTTCACATGTAAAATCCATTCAACACAATTCAAGTTGTATTGGAATTACCTTATCGAGCTCTTCAATGAGGCAATATTTCCATTAGCTTTTCCACACTATGAATTTTATGCCTTTTAATTAGGATCCTCTTGGATCACCTAGCAAATCTTAACCTAACCTACCTGGCCTATCCTACTCTAGTATGTCCCTCTCTAGCCTAGCCTATGT
The DNA here is from genome assembly GCA_000404065.3 of Pinus taeda. Taxonomy (NCBI): domain Eukaryota; kingdom Viridiplantae; phylum Streptophyta; class Pinopsida; order Pinales; family Pinaceae; genus Pinus; species Pinus taeda. The sequence goes on along the minus strand of APFE030815301.1, from coordinate 2,542 downwards.
TATCTTAACCTACTCTATCATGTCTTATCATACCCTACTCTAGTCTAGCCTACTCTAGCCTACTCTTGTTTACCATATTCTAGCCTATTCTTGCTTAGTCTACTCTAGCTTTTAACCTACTCTATACTAGCTTACCATAGAATACTCTAGCCTAGTGTCCTCTAGCCTGCTCTAACCTACTCTAGGTTATCCTATTCCAACTTACCCTATGCTATCCTAGATTAGGCTACCGTATCTTACTCTAATCCTACGCTATCCTAGCCTAGACAAGCCTAACATAGTTTATCCTAGCATACCCCACTCTAAACTACTCTAGCCTAGCATATCCTACTCTAATCCCAGACTAGTGTAGTCCATTCTACTCTAGACTAACTTATCTAATCCAACGTAACTTAGCCTACCCTTCCCTACTCTTTCTAACCTTACTATATATCCTGGCCTATTCTAGCCTAGCCTAACTTACTTTAGTCTAATGTAGCCTAGCTTACCTTAGGCTACTCTATTCCAACCTACCCTAGCTTAGAATAGCCTAGCCTAGCCTACTCTAGCTATCTTAGTCTAGCATAACCCTACTATATCCTAGCCTTCTCTAGCCTTCTCTAGCCTAGCTTACTCTAGCCTAGCCAAATACATCCTAGCCTACCCTACTCTAGCCTAAACATCTATCCTAACCTACTTTAGCTTATCATAGCTTAGCCTACACTCTAACCTATCATGACATAGCCTACTCTACCCTAGCTTAATTTGGACTACTCTAGCCTAGACTAGCCTAGCTTACTCTACCCTAAGCATGGCGTAGTCCATCCTACCCGAGCATAACCTATCATAACCTACTCTATTTTAGCCTAGCCTAGCCTATCCTAGCCCAGCCAACTCTATCCTAGCCTAGCCTTGCCTAGCATAACCTGGCCTGACATATAGGTTGGCGTCGCCTAGCATAACCTACTCTAGCGTAGCCTAATCTAGCCTACCCAAGCTTACCCTAATGTACCTAGCCTACCCTAGCCTACCCTAATTTAGCCTTGCATACTCTAGCCTAGCCTAGCCTAGCCTACTCTAGCCTAGCTTACTCTAGCCTAGCTTACTCTAGCCTAGCTTACTCTAGCCTAACCTAGCCGAGCCTAACCTGGCCTAACCTATTCTAGCGTAGTCTACTCTAGCCTAGCATAGCCTAGCCTACTTTAGTCTACCCAAGCCAAGCCTAGCCTAGCCCACCCTAACCTAGCCCAACATACTCTACACTAGTCTATCTTACAAGAGCCTAACCTAGCCTATCCTGCTCTACCCTAGCCTAGCCTAGTCTAGCATATCGTGATTTGGCATAGCTAGCCTAGCCTAGCCAACTATATCCTAGCCTAGCCTAGCATAACCTAGCCTAACATAGCCTAGCCTGGCCTCGCCTAGCATAACCTACTCTAGCATAACCTAATCTAGCTTACCCAAGCCTACCCTAACCTATCTAGCTTACCCTAGCCTACCCTAATTTAGCCTTCAATACTCTAGCCTAGCTTAGCCTAGCCTACTCTAGCCTAGCTTACTCTAGCCTAACCTAGCTGAGCCTAACCTGGCCTAACCTATTCTACCCTAGCCTAGGCTAGCCTACTCTAGCTTAGCCTGCTCTTGCCTAGTCTAATCTAGCATAGGCTTTTTTGGCTATTCTACCCTAATCTCCTCTATAATAGCCTAGCTTGCTCTAGTCTAGCCAAGCCTAGCTTAGCCTAACCTAGCCTAGCCCAACCTACTATACCCTAGTCTAGCTTACGAGAGCCTAACCTAACCTAGCCTAGGCTAGCCTACTCTAATCTAACCTAGCCTAGATTAGCCTATCGTAATTTCGCATAGCTAGCCTATCTTAGCGTAATCTGGCATAGCCTAACCTAGCCTAGCCTACTCTAACCCAACATACCACACTTTATCCCAACCTAGCCTAGCTTACTCTAGCATAGCCTACTCTCACCTAGCTTATACTAGCCTACTTTAGCCTACACTACTCTAGCCTACCCTAGCCTAGCTTATACTAGCCTACTATAGTCTACCCTACTCTAGGCTACCCTAGCCTACGCTAACGTAGTCTACTTAAGCCTAGCCTTCACTACTCTATCCTACCAACTGCTTAGCCTAGCCTACTCTACTCTACCCTAGCCTATCGTAATTTGGCATAGCTAGCCTAGCCTACCATAACCTGCCTAACATAGCCTAGCCTGGCCTCGCCTAGCATAACCTACTCTAGCATAACCTAATCTAGCTTACCCAAGCCTACCCTAACCTATCTAGCTTACCCTAGCCTACCCTAATTTAGCCTTCAATACTCTAGCCTAGCTTAGCCTAGCCTACTCTAGCCTAGCTTACTCTAGCCTAACCTAGCTGAGCCTAACCTGGCCTAACCTATTCTACCCTAGCCTAGGCTAGCCTACTCTAGCTTAGCCTGCTCTTGCCTAGTCTAATCTAGCATAGGCTTTTTTGGCTATTCTACCCTAATCTCCTCTATAATAGCCTAGCTTGCTCTAGTCTAGCCAAGCCTAGCTTAGCCTAACCTAGCCTA
>APFE030815295.1:0-11229 GCA_000404065.3 Pinus taeda | reverse complement strand
TTACACTGAATTTTGTCACCTTGACCATCTGCAGTTATATGGCCCATCAATAGCCATATTGTCCTCTTTGTCAAGCCCCATACCTCTGCTCTTCATGTCAAAACTTCAAAAGAGAGAAAGTCACTTAAAAACATGTTTATCTCTGGGTACGCAGATTCTCTCTACCTTGCCTGCGTGTACGCACCCCAAATACATTGTACCTGCGTACTTATACGCTCTGCATGCTAAAGGTTGGGTGCGTACCCATGTAAAGGTCAAAAGGCGCGAGTTTCATCTTTAAAAAGTTACTTGTGGTCACTTCTAGAGCCTTCTAGAAGAGTTTTTGACGTGTATTGAGCGCCTCCAGATGGTTCATGCACCCCTATGATAGAGGAGCTTATCCCATCAAGAGAGGAGCTACCCCATCCAAAAGAGGGAGTATCCCATTGATGTTGGAACTGAATAACCTCTTCTAGAATACTATAAATACAGGCATTGGGCCAAAGGAGGGGAGGTTGAAAGCTGAACATTCTATAGGGTAAATGCTGCTGGAATTAAGACTTTCATTTGTTGACTTGTGGGGAGAGATCACCATCCTTCCTTGTTGCCATAGTGGGAGTGGGTGAGCTTGTCAAAGTAGAGGAAATCACTTGCTGGACCCTGGGAGGAGCTTGCACAACACCAAGGCTCAGGTTGTAATGGTTCCTTGATTATTTAATACAAATAAGTCCATTCTTCTCAATGATTTGTTAATGAATTATTTCGTACATTCCTTGGTCAGTATGATAGATATATTTTGTTTTATAATGAATATTCAGATGCTATGTAATTGTTTGCCTTGTTAGTGAATGCAGGTCTGAAGGTGAAGGAGGAGCTCATCCGGATCAACAAGACTGGACTACTACAACAAGCATTGGACCTAAGGTAAGATCGAGAACATTTGAATTCTTGTAAAATGATGTGTATCTAGAGAAGGATAGCTCTTATTTGGTTTGTTTGTCATTAGAGAGTCTTAGACTCCTAGGAAGGTTAGATTTGTCCGCAAGTATGAACTCATTCCGCGTGACCAAATGGGAGGCTTTAATCCCTCCCTCTAGACTATTAGCTACTAGAAACACTAGAAGGAATAGACAACATGTTGGGCACATTTGTTAAAATCACAGATACTAGTCTCCAAGCTAGATTCACCTCCTATGCTTGCATATGTGTTTATATGGACATCTATAGACCTATATCAAGGCATATTAGACTCACAAGGAATGATGAGGTATTGATACAAACATTTTATTATGAACGTATTCCCTTTCGGCGTTGAAAGTGCCATACACATGGGCATCTATTTTGAGATTGTCCACTAAATATCTCCTCAAAGGCAGATCCCTCTCCAACGGATCTAGAAAATAATGTTGAGTATGTGTTATATTCTTTGCACAACTAGATCCATGTGCAATACATTGTGTCGGGTGTGGTGGGGGAGTCATGGGGGGGTAGTAGCTCCTCTGCATAGGGTTTAGGGAAGAAACCTAAAAAAAAGGCACTCATGGTTTTGTACATGGTTTTACACATTATGGTTTTGCCCATGGTTTTGTAGATCCGTTCAAAAAAACTATGTGTATGTTCTAATCCAATCTTAATGATTGGGGGTTTATGAATGCTCTGGAATGTATATAATGTAGTTTAACATTGAAAGGAATATAATGAAAAATCAATTTGGTTTTCTCGGTTTTGGGTTATGGGAGAAAAATATTTGTATATATTTTCTATTCTCACCATTGTATATTTTCTATTTTTTCAAGAATTCATTTGTAGGTATTAGTTGTAGATGGTTGGGGGTTATCATAATCACAAGGCATGATGGGGTATAGATACAAACATTTAATTACAAACATATTCCCTTCTAGTTCCAAAAGTGCCATGTGCATTATGATCTGTTTCAAGATTATCCACTAAATAACTCATCAAAAACAAATCTCTCTATAACTTATTGAGCAAATACTGCATTCAAACTAGATCAATCCATGAGGAGAGGAGCTCACAAAAAAAAAAAAATTGGGACCAATAGCAAGCCAAAAAGCAAAGGAAACTCTTTTATTTCTAAAAACCCATTTGAAATACTAACAAAGGACCTATGAAGAGTAGAGGAGGAACACATAAGTGACGTAATGCAATATGATCCACTAGAAAACACCATGCAAGAAGAGAATCACAAAAAATTTCCATGCATAAATATGAAGTATCAAGACAATATTCGATGCCTAGAAAGGAACCTAATTGCCCCCAAGATGACACATATATCCCAACAATTAAGGAACACACAATGAACCTTAACATGGACTTCAAAAAACATGAATTGTAATATAACAAATTGGAAATTTTAGTTGATGCATGCCATAGGAGATATCTCAAGGGGACACCTATGGAGAAACTACATAGAGTACATAAAGTATTCCTCCATGAAAAATAAAAAGAAATGGGTAAAAATACACAAAAATCTAGAAGCAAGATGAATCATCCAAGAGAGGTAAGAAAGAACGTGAAGAAAGGGTGAAAAAGGGTAAGGTAGCCCCACAAACAACTAATCCAATATATAGGGGAATTTAAGGTCAATGATGGGAAAATGGGCCTCTTGGTGAATATATTTCCATCATTGCAATCCCATTATATCTAATGAACTTTGTATCCCGTAATTTGTAAGAGTAAATAAAACCTCTTATAAAGTAGGACCAATACATAAAAACGAGAAATAATCATGATACAAGAAACAAAGTGCATCAGTGAGAATTCCATGACTATTATATCTAAATGTTGGCAATCAAGTAAAGCATATTTCATTGACATTAGAAGACTAACCAGAGGACTAATGCTATCATGAAACACCTCCACCTCTTAGCTTGAAGAACCATTTTCCACATTGTGGTCAATCTTAGTGGTCTTCAAACTATTGGGATTTGCAACCATAAGCTTCACCAATAATGTTTACAAACTACGACAACTATAGGAAAATATTTCCTTTCTAAAAAACTTAAAATCTATGTAAGAGCTCACCTTGAACTCACACTAGATAATAGGAGGATATTTCAGCATATCACCTCTCTCGATGAGAAATTTGGAGGCATAAGAGGATTGGACAACAATAGTAAAACCTTTCAAAATGCTATCACAAATGTGCGCCTCATCGATCTCATGCCCACTAGTAGATTAATAACTTGGATCAATCGCAAGAGAGGCACCCAACATGTTGCATGCCATATAGACATATTCTTAAACTTTGAATCTCTAATGATCATGAGCCTAGTCATAACCATCAACATCTTGTAGGTGGCAGGGTCATATCAATGGCCCATATTCGTATGGTTTGGTTTACTTGTGACCCCCACTAGGAAACCATTTATACTTGAATATTTCTAGATCATACATCCTAACTTCCAAGAAAATATCTAGAAATGGTGGAAGTAGGCTAAGGGGATAAGAGGCTCATGCATGCATTTCTTTCAATAGAAATTGAAATGTGTCAAGAAAAAACTTAAGAAATGGAACAAATCAGGGTTTGACAACATCTTTTAGGTTCAATGATCTTATTGATAATATTAGATTGCAGTGCTAATATCTTCCTCAGATTATAAACAAAATGCTTTCATTGTGCTTAAGGATTCATGAATTTTTGCAAGTGAAATGAAGAGTTTTTATGTTAATTTTATGAGAAATTTAACATAAATAAGAAACTGAACAACATCATAAACATGTATTGAACATCATCAAAAACACATTACAACAAGCACATGATAAAGGAGTTCACCACTCCTGGGTTACGTCTCCTTGGTCCATCTTCCAATGGCTTGGGGCTCTCTATTATGCTGAAAAGTGTAAAAAGGTGTGTTTACAATGCTCAAATGCTTCTAAAACATGCTCCAATTAGTGCAAAATGTCCAAAAATGACTATTTAGCCTCTTTTTTTCATCCAATTTGGTGAAAAAATGAAGAATTTATGACCTCTCCTAGTTCTCTCACTATTCGCTCCACAAATGGCTCCAAATCTAGCATGATCCTACAAATTAGCTCCAAAAAGTGCTAACTAAGAAAAAACTTCACCATGTGGCAGTCCATAATATGTCGGCACCAACTGTCCCATCGCAAATATCAATCGGTAGAAAACTGGTGGTCTTATGATCTGTGAATGCGGTGGGGCAATGTACAATTGCGATATGGTAGGCCCAATGGAACTATTAACTGTAACCTGTAGTCGCATCAGATCCAGGATCCTTTCACAAATCGCAATTGGTGGAGAACCAGCGGGTAACATAATGCGTGACTATGCCTTTTGTGGCGTGCGATTGTGATTATCACATCGCAACTCGGGTACGCTGGGGGTTGATTTCTACAATGCCTTCCATGTTACGAAGTGTGATTGCGATTTATCGCATCGCAACCCTGACCTTTCTTGGGGCCGATTATTTAGCATGACCCGTTTGTGATATGGGATTTGCAAAATGGGGGGGCCAATCGCAACCTGCCACTTAGAGCTTCCCCAGTCGCTGAAGGGCCTTGCCACATCATCTTTTCCTACCATTTGTCTAAGTCAAACCTGAACTTTGACTTGCCCAAACTTCTTCATATGAGATCGGATTCGAGTGCCATTCACAACATTGGAATCAACATGATGAGCTCTTCGATCTAAAGCTAAGTTTATATAGACTCTAACATTTTGAATTTTGAGCCTAATTTTGAGCACTTGATCACTCCTCCCCACTGGAAGCCTTTTGGAACCCAAAAGGATCAATTTCAATTGTTCAATAGGTTAGGGTACAGTTCCCTCACCTTTCCAGCCTCTATCCATTTGGCTTTTGAGGATTTGTACCCTTGAGCCCCACTCAAAGATAATCAATACTTCCCCTTTTTGATGTCCTTGTTCTTCTGTCAAGTATAGTGTCTTGCTGAAGCTCATCAAGGAATTATGGAGAAAAGTCTTCAATAGATGGAATTTGAATATTCTATCCTTAATCTTCAATCAAAGGAGGCTCATACAACCTTAAATTCTCAACATTAAAAACAACATAAATTTGCATATATGAAGGAAAATCCAACCTGAAGGCATTGTTACCAATGTTTTCCAAAATTCTGAATGGGCCATATCTAATTGGTTTTAGCTTTTTACCTTCTCATTGGAGCCTCTATTTGTTAATGTGAAGCCAAAATTCATCACCAACTTGGAAGTGATCTTTACGATGCTTGTCATGCCTTGTTTTGTACTTGCCTTTCCTTTTCTCAAGCTGTTCTCGAACCTTTTGGTTCACTAATTGGATTTGTTTAATAAAATTTCTTGCATTATCTATGTCACTATGACATTCAATATCAACATCTTTGCCAAAAATAAAATCCAAAGGAGATTTAGGCAAGTATCCCATGCATGCCTAAAATGGCGAATTTTGAGTGGAAGAGCGCTTGGATTGGTTGTAAGCATGTTGAATATAGTGGAAATGTTCATCGCACAACTTAGGATGCTTGCTGCAATACCCACGAAGAAGATGTATCATTGTTTTGTTCACCATTTCTGTTTCATTATCTGTTCTTGGATCAAAATTTGTACTCTTTTTCAATTTGGTGTCCATGAATCCCCACAATATTGACCAAAAATTCCCAGCCAAGAGAGAATCTCGATCACTAACAATGGAAGTGGGCAATCCAAAATGCACCCAAACATTATGAAAGAATAACTGAGTAGTTTGTTCAACTGTAACTTGCTTTTTACATGGCATAAAAGTACACATTTTTATGAACCTATTCACAACTACATACAAATAATCATGACCTATTTTTGACCATGGAAGACCTCCTACAAAATCCATAGAACACTCTCCCACGGTTGTGAAGGAACTGAAAGTGGTGTGTACAATCCTAAGTTCCTATTTCTAGGCTTAATGATTGCACATAATGAACATCCTTTAATAAAACGAGACACACTTTCAAGCATATGAGGCCAATAACAATACCTCTGTAAATGTGCCACCATCTTACTTACACCGAAATGACCAGCAATAAGAGAAGAATGTGCCTCTCTTATAATGTTAACTCTTTCTCCCTATGGAATACAAAGCTTGCCAAGATGGTACAACAAGTTATCATGCAAATGATAATCCAATTCCTCTACTTGGTTACCTTGACTCAAGCTTGCATAAACATCTTGAAATTCATTATCTAATGCATATTTCTCAATATAACTTTCATGTAAAAAAAACTATGCTTGAGTAAAGTAGTTGCACTAACAATAGGCCGAGAAAGAATATCAACAACTTTACTGTAGATACCTTTCTTATACCTGATTACCAAGTGGAATTGTTGAAGAAAACCCATCCATCGAAAGTGCCTTGATTGCTACAAATTTGATTGAGATTGCATGTATTGCAATGGTTTATGACTAGTGTGAATGATGGTTTCCTTACCCACCAAGTAGTGCTTCCATTTTTTCACAATTTGCACCAACGCATACAATTCATTGTCATATTTAGGATAGTTAATCATTGCACCATTAAAATTTTCCGAATGAAAACACATAGGCTTACCATGTTGCATGAGGATTGCACCCATAGCGTAATCACTAGCATCGGTGTGAATCTCAAATGACTATCTCAAGTCTGGAAGTGAGAGGATTGGAGTTGTACTAATCTTTCCTTCAATGCATCAAAGGCCTTTTGTTGTTTGCCTCCCCACTGAAAAACCTTTCTCACATTTGTTAATGCATGCAAAGGAGCAGCTATAAGAGAAAAATTAACAATGAATTTCCTCCAATATTGGGTAGCTCCTAGAAAGCTTCTTATCTCTATGATTGTCTTGGGCCTTGGCCAATTCACAATGTCATCAATCTTGGAGGGATCTATTTTCAAATCACCTCCTCCAACAATATGACCCAAGTAAACTAAAGAAGTTTTTCCAAACTCACATTTTGACATCTTAAGATACAACTGTTCTTTTTCCAAGACATCAAGTACTTTTCTTACATGCATGACATGTTCATCACGAGATTTACTGAAAATTAAGATGTCATCTAAGTATACTTTTACAAACTCATCAATAAATGGCATCAATACATCATTCATCAGACACATGAATGTAGCAAGAGCATTACATAAACCAAACATTATAACTAGTCATTCAAACAAACCCTATTTTGTTTTGAATGTTGTCTTCCAAATTCCTCCTTCAGCTATTCTAATTTGATGGTAGCCACTTCTTAAGTCCATCTTACTAAAATATTTTGCATCTTTCAATTGATCAAGTAAATTATCTATTATAGGGAGTGGGTAATGGTTCTTTACCGTAATTTTGTTTAATGTACGAAAGTCCACACACATGCGCCATGTTCCATCCTTCTTTGGCACCAATACTATAGGTAACCACATGGTGAGGAAGATGTTCTGATGATCCCTTTATTCAACAACTCTTGAATTTGCTTCCTAATTTCTACGCTTTTCGTCACTAACATCCTGTACATGCCAATGTTAGGAATAGGATAATCTTGCTGCAACTATATCTCATGTTGGATTCCTCCCTTGGGAGGTAATCGCTTTGGTTCCTTAAACATCTCATCATATTGGTTAACTACGTCAACCAATTCAGATTTCAAATTCAAGTCGCAACCTTTAAAAGCTTTATTATCAACATCATTCCTCGGTTTGATCATGAGAAGCACAAAATTCTTGCTTGAGTTCACTAGTCTTTTCATCTGCCCTGCATTAACAAGTGAGATATGTGTTTTCTTTATGTGAGCTCTCACAATATATTATACTCTAGTTTTTAATAAATGATATTTTTTTCATGTCTATGGAAGATAGCTTTTCTATCATAAAAGTGCAGGCTGTCGAGAACTATGCCACAGATATCTAATGACACAACGTCAAGCTCCACTTCATCTATGAAATGTTCAGTAATAGTGAATCTCAATTTACACTTTCTCGTAACCTGCAATTGTGCATTGTCACACACCCATCAAAACTGATACGGTTTATGATGTGGAACGGTTTCCAAATTTAAATTTTTGACAATGTTTTCAGATATAATATTGGCTTGAGAGCCGCTATCGAACAACGTATCAATCTTGTTGTGTTTTTGTATCACCCCTATGTGAAAAATTTCTATTCTCCTCTTTTCGTTTGGAGTTTCATTTTGTGAGTTTGAACTAGTGCTAGCAATGGATTCTTTTCCTTTTAATCTCGTGGCTGTGATTTTAGTTTCATCGTCTGAATCGGATCCCAAATCATGTTGAGTGGTTGAAGTTGTTTTTTGTTTTCCCTATTTGTTGTTTTTCTTTGGTCTCATTTCAAGATGAAGCTTCCAACAATGAGCTTCAACGTGACCCTCTCTGGAACAATGTTTGCATGTAACTTTCTCTCCTTCTTTTTTGATAGACGCATTTTTCTTTTCCTTCCTTTTGAAATCCTTTTCCTTTCCTTTACTCCTAAATGGATTTTTACTACCTTCTTCTAGATTGTTTTTCCCTCTTGCCTCAAGATGAGTGGCTTGCACACACACATCATCTAGATTATTGGGATTAAACATTAAGATAGTATGCCTAAGGTAACTATGTAAACCCCCTATGTACTTCAGCAATGTGTCTTGTGATTGCAAATCTGCACCTAACATCAAAGACCTTTTTCTGAATTCTTGGGTGTAATCTTGCACATTTTGACCTTTAAGTTGTCTAAATTTCTACAATTCACGATGACTTTCTACATATAAGTTAGAGGGTAGAATTGTCTTTTTATTACAACAATGAAATAATTCCAAGAAATTGAGATCTTACCGTGTTTTTTAATCTCCTCTTGGGTCTTTGATTCCCACCATACCAATGTTGCACCCTCCATTCTCAAGGAAGCTAATTGAATCTTTATGTCATCCTCTTGAAGGTTTTGAATCTTGCAATAGACCTCCAATTGATGGATCCAATTATCAAGCTTCTCTACATTCACTTCACCATTATATATGGGTAGCTCAAATTTAACATCAAGTTTTAAAAAAGGTGATTTACCAGTTCCTTTTGAAGTATGAGGATGAGTATGAGTAAGGGTTGTGTTAGTGGAAGAGGGTGAAGATGCTTGTGAAGAAGAAGATGAAGAAAATGGTTGAGAGGGTGGAGACTTGTCTCCATTTCCATTACCTCCTCCTGAAGATCCTTCTCCTTTGGGAGGTTTGGAACTTTCCCCTTACAACCTAGTATTCCTCTCTTCATAGAGGACCTTCACCATCTTTGTCATATCAAAGAAAGCCTTTATGAAGGTCTTCTCATCTTATGTCATGTTTGTAGGTTCTCCTTCATGAGACGTGATCTCTGGAGTCTCAACTGCAACTTGAGGCTGAACTGGTGTCGTAGATTATGGAAACCTTACTCTCCTTCCCCTTGACCCAACTTCAGGGCTTCCAACTAGCTTTCCTTCTCCTCTTTTGAGTTTTAACCTTGTAAGCATGACATAAACTTGTAAACTGTTAAATCCTTCTTTCACAAGGAAAACCTAGTGCTCTGAGACCAAAATGATCTGATTTAGAATATTAGATTGTTGTGCTAAGATCCTCCTCATATTAGAAACAAAATGGTTTCATTGTGCTTAAGGATTCATGATTTTTTGCAAGTGAAAAAATGATTTTTATTTTTTATTTTTTATTTTTTTATGTTAATTTTATGAGCAATTTAACATAAATAAGAGACTGAACAATAGCATAAACATGTACAGAACATCATCAAAAACACATCACAATAGTAACATGATAAAGGAGTTCGCCCCTCCTGGGCTACGTCTCCTTGGTCCAGCTTCCAATGGCTTGGGCCTTTCTATTATGCTCAAAAGTGTAAAAAGACATGTTTACAATGCTCAAATGCTTTTGAAACCTTCTCCAATGAGTCCAGAATGTCCAAAAAATGGCTATATAGCCTCTTTTTGCATCCAATTTGGTGGAAAACTCAAGAAGTTATGATCTCTCCTAGTTTTCCCACTATTCGCTCCACAAATTTCTCCAAATCTGACACGATCCTACAAATGAGCTTCAAAAAGCACTAATTGAGAAATTTTTTTGTCATGTGGCAGTTCACAATCTATCGACACTGACTTTCCCATTGCAAATCGTAATCGGTGAGAACCGGCGGGCTTATGGTTTTTGAATGCAGCAAGGCGATGTGCGATTGTGATGTGGCGGACCCGACGAAACTATTAACAGGAACTCATAAACTTATCACATCTCAGATCCTTTTGCAATTCGTAATCGACGAAGTATCGATAGTCTTATATATGTGGGACTCTATTTTTTGCAGTGTGCGATTACGATTATCACATTGCAACCTTTCCCTGCTCGGGGGTTAATTGTCACATCACAACTGTCGAGGCCGATTCTTTAATTCCTTTCCTCTTGCCCTATTGCGATGTGCGATTGTGATTATCGCATCACACCCTGGCTTGTTTCAGGGCCAATTTTTAATGCTGACCCACCTGTAACATGTGATTTGTGAAATGCAAGGGCCAATGACGACCTGCCACTTGGCGCTTCCCCGTTTGCTGAAGAGCCCTGTGACATCACCTTTTCCTGCCATATGTCCAAGTCAAACATGAACTTTGACTTTCTCTAACTTCTTCATATGAGCTTAGATTCAAGTTTCATTCATACCGTTGGATTCAAGATGGCGAGCTCTTCGATATGAAGCTAATTTTATAGAGATTCTGACCTTTTGAGTTTTGAGCCTAATTTTGAGCACCCGATAAAAGAGATAGAGAGAGCGAGAGAGAGAGAGGAGGCTCAAAATGGAGTAGATCACGTTTCCAAATGATAAGGAGGGTCACTAATATGCTCTAGAAGTGTTTAGTGGGCTCTTCCTATCCTAGAGGAGGAGTTGCAAGATCAGAAAAATGACTAAGTATGGAAGGGTAAAACATGGAAAAACACAATGAGTTACAAGCAATATCAAGCGTTATACATCTCAAATCATCAATAAAACTCAAAAGGGACCAAAAATGAATAAATATACATCAAAAATCTAGTTTACAAACATTCTCCAAGTGCATCAAGAAAAACACGAGCCTTTGCGACACACAAGTGTCGTTTTGTGACTAGAAAGTGTGTAGTGAGTCAAAATTGCATTAGATCCACTCTTAGTGATCTGAAGACTGTTAGGAAGGGACATGGATACTTGAAACATGTACAAAAATGTAAAATGACACTTGAAAACCAAACATGAAACTTCACATGATGACAGGTAGGCTCCAAAGTTCAAAC
>APFE030815291.1:0-10493 GCA_000404065.3 Pinus taeda | reverse complement strand
TTCCAGGACTAAACACATATAGCTCAAGTACCATTTCATATGATCAGTGTTGGAAGATGGAGAGTTGAAGCTGGAAAAGATACACACTAGCCAGAATCCCGCAGATATGCTAACAAAAGTTGTAACCAGGGATAAACTGAGAATATGCTTAGTTTCAATTGGTCTTCAAGGATGATGATGAAGATGAGAAATATCCAGGTCCAAAGAGGAGTCATTTTCCAGCAAATGAAGCAACGGTGGAGTTGCTACAATCATTCTCCAAGTGGGAGATTGTCGGGTGTGGAGCATGATTATTTAGAGGTCTTTGTTTCAGCCGGATGTATACCCCAAGAAGTTTGTACACCCCTCCATGCGAGGGGGTACAGGGGGGACTTGTCCCCCCCGCAAGGGTTCGGGGGGACCGATCCCCCCCCCCGACTGGGGGGTCCGGGGGCCAGTGGTTCCTCGGCGGGGGTTTCGGGGGCAGCACCCCCTAAGCTAAAAAGAGATGTAAAATTGCCTTGTAAAAGTATAGTAATTTCTAGTCAATCTGGGCCATTCATTAGGCAGATGATTTGACAGTAGAACTTGTGTTTAGTTTAGGGTTTTTTGCCCTAGAAGGCAACCCCTCTCTTTGTATGATGGCATTGTATTGAGGCTGTGTAATAGATGTGTATTCTCCGAGCGAGAGACAAAGAGGTGAGACTGTGAGAGAAAACAAAGGACATTATAACAGATCTGCTGTAGGTTGTGTCTCTTCATTTTGCTGGATAATAGAAAGGAAGGATTGGTTGTTCGGGGTGGACGTAGCCCAAACTGGGTGAACCACGTATATCTGTGTGTCTTTGGTTTTATGCGTTTTCTGTGTTTATATTTATGCAATATTCTATGTGTTCCATTGCTCTGTAATATATAATTTTCTAACATTTAGAGCTTCTAGAGGCCATCCACCTCAACCCATCAAACAATTATTTGACCTCACGGTCAGACATCACAAAAATATCATCATATTAGTCTCCATTCAAGCCCTCCAGGGCTTCGAGAGCATTTGTTCCAACCAAGGATTCCAGGACTAGAAACTCAACCCATAGCTATCGCTAGGCTTCCAGAGCATTTGTCAAACCAAGGCTTCCAGGACTAGTAACTCAACCCACCAAGGGCTTCCAGAGCGTTTGTCCAACTAAGGCTTTCAAGACTAGTAACTCAACCCAAGCTTTTATAGGGCTTCTAGAGGGTTTTCCAACCAGGGCTTCCAGGAACTAATAACTCAATCCAAGATAAGGAGACATGAGAACCAACCAAACACAAATAATGAAAGTAACCCACAATCACAATGGCTATCCAGGAAATGGCAAGGCTAGGCAATCCATTGTCAATTCAGGCAATCCTCCATGCCAATGATAGATCGTGACCAAGAATTCACATGCATATGCCATGCATGCCCAAACTAGTGAAGAAACCATACATGAAACTCGATACCTGCAAGAAAATCTAATGTAGTTTTTGATCCCAATGCCCTCTTGCACTTTCCTGCTCTTCCTTTGCCTTCTTGCTCCAAGAATCCAAGTATGTCACACCCACCAAGAGTGCTCCAAGAAAACTCTAAGTCTCCAAGAGTATGAGAGAGAGAGAGAATAATGAGAGAGCTCCAAAATTGAACTGACAAAAGGTTACCAACTGATCCTTAGAAGCCTTTTTATGAATGGAGGCCTCTATTTTCTTCATTTTCCATTATTTTCCTTCATTTTCCTCCTCACATGCAACCTATGACCTTTCACCTTCCTTTTCTCCTAATTTCCATTATTTTCATAAATAAATGTGCCAAAAATTCCATTTTTCCTTTCTAAAGCCTTAGCCACCTTTGCCAATTTCCTTAGCCATAACCAATCACAAGCGATCCCCATCACTAGGAATTTTCCCAACTTTCAACTTGGAATAAGTGTCCCATCAATTGTGGTTATTATTTTTCCTTTACTTACTTTTATTACATGGAATATTGACCAGGGTTGTTACAGTCCAAAACATCCCAAGATTGCATCTACCTGATATTGATTTTCCATTTATATTACAATCTGATGCATATGATGAAACCTGGGCTAGATTTATTTTACAAAAGCATTCAAAGAGGGAATAAATGTGTATGTATGCATCAAGAACATTAAAAAAATGTAGAAGTAAACTATCCCTCTTCCCATAAGGAAATCCTTGTTGTAAAGAATGGGATAAAGAGATTTATATTGTTTCTTAAACCAGTTCACTTTACAATAAGGATAGACTTGAAGCACTTGAAGGACGCGTTAAACAATAACATATTGCTTGAACAAGGAAGTCACATAGTTCTCAGAAGGAGCCTTTGGTTAGATGGATATGACATCACTATTGAATATAAAGTTGGGTGAGAAAATTGTGTTACTGATCTACTAACAAGAGAAGGAAGAAAGTTCTCAAATATTAAGGCTATGTGTCGATAATATTGGATCACGCTTCGTCCTCCTCTTGCTCCATTGGGTTGGAGTTGGGTTTTAATATGTTAATCATATAAATATTATATGTGTTGGTCATGTTTTGGTTAGGCATTGTATTGTTTACCCAGTTTAGTGCTCCATAAAATTTTAAATTGTTGGGTCAATAAGAGTATGAATGATCCCTACTATAGGTCAATTAGATTAATCTATAGTCATACCCAACAACATGCCAGATATGTATTTTTTTTATCCATATATCAGCTAATGGATTACTGTACTTTGTTCAGATATGTAAAGAAGTATAGGTATGTCAATATGTATATGTCATGTGGAGAAGTATGAAGTCCCTTCTCCCTTTGGAGTCCTTGGTTCCAAATTGTAATGTATATATATTGTCCTAGGGATGAGTTTGTTATGTAACCCGATAACAAAATAGAAGAAAATATAGTTCAACAACTTGAAATTAAGCATCTTCGAGGGGACAACCTCCTTTTACATCACATAAATGAACAATTATTATATGATACAATTGATAAGACCTCCTTGGTATATATAGGAGTCTAAAGGGTCACAATATAATCAGGGCCTACATAACAATAATAATGTATGGGCACAACAATAACAATAGTGGTTTTTTATGGAGTACAACAATAACAATATGGGGCCTACATGGGGCACAATAATAAAAATATGGGGGCTACACTACTATTATAGGGAACTAACATGCCCCTCTCCTTCAAAAAAGTGTTTTCCTCAACACTTGAGTAGTTCTTGATGCTTTCGTATAAAATACTCATCCTCCCATGTGGAATATTCAAAAGGTAAGTTCTTCCACTTAATGAGATAATTTTAAATTGATCAATTTGTTGATGTCATGTTCTTGTTTTTGTGACTGCTTCAGGCTCTAATATGATTCTTCCTTCCTCGTCAAGTTTTGGTAATATTGCTTGAACTGGAAGCTTGTCACCTATAACCTTCTTTAAGCATGTTTTGTACTACTCAACAACCCCCCATTATAGTTAATAGTAGAACTAATAAATAATGGGGGCCCTTTTAAAATTTAGGATAAAATCCAAAAAATTCCAATAAAACAAGGTAATCTTAGCTTTATCATTCCAAAATCTTGATTAAATCGAGAAATTTCCATGATCGAAACTAAAATATTAGAGCTTAAGCCTTTAAACATTAGCTTTTATTTAAAAAATTTCTTCGGAATTATCTTATCAGAGCTTTCCAACATGTCCTCTTAAGAAAAACTGCGATTAAAACATTCCCCGATTGAGTTTTCTAAGGTTTAAGCCTTAAAATAATAAAAGCACTTTTTTTATGAATATAATAATAAAGGCTCGACCCGACAAGATTTCCACGTAGCATATCGGGATTTCAATATCAATGTTTTCATTTTGATGTGCATGACCAAACCTACAATCCTCCGATCCTCCGACCTCCGATATCCCTTCCCGCTACATTCTTCAATATGCAACCCCACCAATACCATAACGCTCATCTTTGATATACTACTCACCACTCATTTCACAACTTTCATATCAAGATTTCCTAATCGAAAGTTATCATTTCAATTCCCCGATATGAAACCGCAAATACAGAACCTTTGATAACTCTTCCTGCTTGTAACTTTAAGCCTTCATGTGCTACAAGCTAATTGGAGATAAACAATATCACAAATTTTAACAATGAAACCATGTAATTTTTCCGATAAAGTTCTCCAATATGCTGATGTGTAATGTAGCCCATGTGAATCCACATTTTATCAATAAATGAAAAATGTAATGAATTTATGGTTCTCGATATGCTAAACGTCCTCATTATTGCTAACAATTTCCTAAGATTTCGCTCATAAAAGTCTTGGATTCATGTGTAATCAGGTATTTTCTCTAATTTATTTGCTCTGAGTGTAAATTTTTGCTCACTCTTGTGTTTTTCTTGGTAGGCTAGTCCCGATAAACATAATTCAGCAAAAATGTATTGACCGACTAAAACCAGAAGGAAACCTACTGTTCAGTAAAAGACAATTGCTCCTCCACCCGAAGCCGCAAAAATTCCTACACTATTCTCTAATACCACATGCACCCTAGATGCGATAACCTCTACTTGGGAGGCCATGTACAATATTTTCGACGACGAAGAGACGAGGGTCATAGAAAGAATAGTCACAACTGAAGATTCACTCCTGGTTTATAATACTACCTACAATGATGTGGCCAATTCATTCCTCCACAGAATTACTGTTCAGATGAACATCTTGCCTTACATAGATATGATCATATGGGTCATTAAACATATAAACATTGCATATAGGAAATTTATTACCAAGAGGAACACGGTCATCGACTCTTTCACCAACAAAGATTTGCCTCAAATGTACCAGCAAAGATCTGCCTCAAACATACCAGCAAAGATCTGCCTCTTTTACGGTCATAAGGACTTCATTGAGAAATTCATGAAGGAAAATGAGGACCAATCTGTGGTCATCAAAAGATGGAGAAGAGATGCTAGCAAACACAAGAGATAGGACAAGGGTATGTGCTTTATAGCTTCTATTGTCAGACCCTACTATTATGTTACTGCTATGATGTGTAGATTATTTGGTTATGCTAATACCCAAAATTTTTCAGACCAATGGGTACCCCTTATTGATGCAACCTCTGATAACTATGTTATGGACTGGGGAACTATTCTGTCTAATAATTTAAGTGCCCAAATCCTATAATTTAGGAAGAAACACATTTTTTCCTAGAAAATATTATTCCCCCATTTTATATGAGTACCTACATAACAGATTCCTTTTGATTTACTCCTGATTTCCCATCCATGGGATAGAAATGGACCAAATAGGACCCTATGCCTATCAACATCTATCATAGTATTCTCTGGGAGTCAAAATATTAGCCCCATTTCTATAAAATTTTCCATGGCATTGTGCTTTTGATCCACCATCTTGATTTTAATGAGAAATGCCTTAGAATATCACTTGAAGCCAATAATGACCTCTTTTTATTTGGCAGACGGTTTGGAGAGGAGTCCGTTACCTATGTTTGAGTTTTTGTGAGCCTTTCACACCCACATGTGTTGCCTCTATATGTTCCCGACAAGCTCCTAGCCTGAGAAATAACCTATCATACTGTAGGAAATGGCCTATATAAGGTCATGAAAGAAAATAAAAAGGCAATGTGGCTTATCTTTCCCTTTCATTTTGGTGTCTATTTCCTTGAGAATTTCAAGCATGCTACTAAGGAAATTGAGGAAATCCAGCTTATGAGCTCGATAAGCTCAGGAAGTTCACAAATGAGCCTAATAAGTTTGATGATCTATTTGAGTCAGCCTCCGACTATGCAAAGGTTGAGAAAGAGACAACAACGCAGTTCAATCCCGAAGAATTGGTGTAGTTCAATAAGTATAGGACTAAAAGGGTTTCCCACTTTCCCACAATTTTTTTAAAACTTAATCAACATAGCACAAAGCATGATAAAGGAGCGAGCACAACATAGGTCTCATATGCAACTAATACAAAAGAGGCAGAGGCTTCTTCTTCTTCATGTAGAGGAAGTTCTAACAGATAAGAATCTAGAAGTGATTTATGAGTAGTTTACTAAAGAATCTAATCCTAGACATCTGCAAAATCCATTCCAGATGAAGATCACATAGACTCCTAAGGTCATAGATAAGACCTTGTTCACTATTGAGGCTTCCAAGGAACCTATGGACACTGAAAATTCAGAGATCATCCCAGTATTTTTGACCACTGAAGTCATCCTGAAAGTATAGTAGATACTTCCTCTTGAAGTATTTTATAGTCCAAAGCATAAGGCAGTGGTTAGCAGACAGAGGAAGAGGATAATAACTGAACAAATCTAGGCTTTAGTCCCTGGCAATGCCTCCTATCAAGTACTTTGTAAAGATGCCCAAGTCACCCCTACTGAAGATCTAGGAAGGCTATCACAGTATGCAGGAGATTATGCCAATGCAACAATTGATAAAGCCTTAGAGGTGCAATAGCTCCTTAGGGAGAAGGATGAGAAAATAAGGCAGCTTGAACAAGGTTTGGAGAGTGAAAAGCAGGGAGTTTCTCAACAATGGAAATCTTATCTTGCTCAATTCCAAACTAGTTTTGATAGCCTAAAGATTCAATATGAATATGACATGAAGAGTCGAGATTCCAAAATATAGGAGTTGCAACACAGGATTGAGAAACTGAAGGCCAATCTATAAATAATGGAGTTTAATAAGGAAGCAGGAGAGTTGAAAAACCTCCTTGCTCAACATCAAGTTATATTTCATCAAAAGTTGGCCGTTATCCAAGGCCTATGCTAATTAAGTGATTCACTTGTGAATCAACTGTCCGATCTAAGGACATATTGCAGATAGGTCGAGGAAAATATTTTCTGATGTCATTGAATGATAAGACAACCTTGAGGGCTGATCAACTGATCTCCCCAAAATAGAATAATCTTAGAAATACATTATCTTTCAAGAATGGGATAAGACTCAAACATGTAGAGATGGTGATTTATAGTGCCAGGGACATATCAAACAACATCATTGAATCAATCAATGACAACCAACTACAGTCTAACCTGATTTCAGACTTCCCTGATGATACCTTTCCTGATGTAAATTTATTAACAAGGACTTGGCAAGAATCATCAAAGAAGAAGGCTGAGGGAATAAAGGACCTATCAAAGATTAACTTGGAATGCCATTGGAATTTCCTAGTCAAATCTCATAGTCAATGGTTGATGCTGAGGTGTCTTGCAAATATGACCAATCATCTTCTTCCAGCACTCAATGATGCGTTATTCGACCAATCATCTTCTTCCAGCACTCAATGATGCGTTATTCACTGCACAGATGCACATTAGTCCTCACCATCCAAGTGAATTGAAGCAGATGACAGACATATGCGAGCTTCGATAGTGAATGGCAGAGAAGTCTTCCTCCGAGTCATGATCAAGTTGTTATAACAACACACTATTATTATCTTATATTTTATTTTAAGTATGGTTTGTTTAAACCACCCCAACATTTTATGGAATTGTTCTATATTTGAGTTTTGATTTCAAACTACAAATCCCCTTCATTGTTATGGAGAAGGGGTTTTGATTTTATGCAAGAAAGCTTTTGGTTTGCACTACTGTAGCTGAAAAGAAGTCTTAATAGAAAGAAGAACCACTTTGATTTTACTTATGAGTAGAGGTAATGTGTATCAGGTACTACTATCTATATGTTGATGCTATGTTTATGAGTTGAATTATTATTTTATTTCAAGTTTGTCATATATGTTATTGCATACGATTGAACAATTATCACTATTGATGTGTTTTAATCAAAATATTTTAAGTATATAGATGAACAACGATATCTTATATGTGTAGTGATTTTCATAAACTAATTTAATTACCTATTTAGTTAAATTAGTTATTCATATTCATTTTATCTTCATGAATGATTCAATGATCTACATTATCTTTATTTTTTTGCCCTTGGAAAAATTTGGGCATATCAACTCCGAAAGGAATATTTTAAAGCCTGTCAGCTAGACTAGCAGGGCCTAACCCCAAGGGCGTCGAGGAGAATTGACCCTATGAACTCCCAATCGGCGAGGTACTTAAAAACAGGGACTCAACCAGTTGAGCTAACCCTTGGGGCTTGGTGATCTACAATATCATACTACAAGTGAAATATTTTTAAGTCACATATATAGAAGATAAATTGTCCTGGGATAGATATTATCAGACTTTTAGTTATATTCATTTCCTAGTTTTATCTACATTCTTTAGCTTCACACTTATATATCTTTCATCCATTGATATATATCTTTGTAAGGGGAATTGGTCCCATCAACCCAGTCAGAGCCACCATCCCAAATGGAAAAGGAGTTACTCTAAGTTCTTGATCGAGTGGTTTTCCCCGATGTTGAGGCTGATATTTTTGAGCCTTCAACAACATGAAACATGGAAAACTGGGTGTTGTCGGGAAGATGTAGGAAGCTCCAATTTTTATTCCATAGTACCAATATTTTGCAACACCTTATAAGTAATATAGTACTTGGTTGATAATTTATTATCCTTCTTAGCTTGCTTGAGGGACATTTGTTTATATGGTTGTAGCCATAAAAATACCCAACCACCTACATCAAAATTTCTTTCACTATGATGTTGATCTGCTTGTTGTTTCATTCGATTTTGCGCCATAGTCAATTTATTGTTTAAGATTTGGAGAACTTCTCGTTGATGCTCAATCTGATCTTCCACTACTTGAACCTTAGAATTTTCTCTTAAAGATGATGTGATGGATGGAGGATGATATCCATAAAGTTCCATAAATGGGGTCATTTTTGTTGCGGTATGGAAGGAAATGTTATACCACCATTCTACCAGAGGTAACTAGATGACCCATTGTGTTTGTTTATCAAATACAAAACAACAAAGATATCCTTCCAAACATTTGTTCACTATCTTAGTTTGTTGGTCACATTATGGATGATAAGATGAGCTATGAGCTAATTGAGTACTAATACAAGAAAATAGTTTTGTCCAAAAATTTCCAATGAAAATGGGATCTCTATCACTTACAATAATATTTGGGTTTCCATGTATCTTTTGAACTATTTTCATAAATGTAGTATCAACTATACTAGCTTTGAAAGGGTGAGATAGTCCACACAAATGTGCATACTTGGTAAGTCTATATACTACCACCATGATGACACTTTTGCTTTAGACTTGGGGTAAATTTGTGATAAAATCTATCAATAACTCCTCCCAAAACTGAATTGGAATGGCTAAAGGTTGTAATAGACCCGAGGTTTTAATTGTCTCAACCTTATTTCTTACAGATTGTTAGGCTCCTATACTACTAGTGTAACCCCTTATTGTTATTAGTACAACCCCCTTATTATATTGATGTACCCATGTAGTGCCCATATTGTCACTATTGTGCCCCATAGAAGCCCACTATTGTTATTATTGTGCCCTTACATTATTATTGTTATGTCGGCTCTGATTACATTATGACCCCTTAGACTCCTATATATAGAAAGGAGGTATTTTCATTTGTATCATCCAAGAATTGTTCATTTATGTAATGTAAAGGAGGTTGCCCCCTCGAAGAGGCTAAATTCTAAGGCGTTGATCTATCTTTTCTATCTATTCTTGAGCTAGTTTCATAACATTTGGTATCAGAGCTTTGGATTCTAGGGTTTTGCTGCTCCAAACAAGTCATCGTGGAATTTTCGCTATAACTTTGTTTCTGTGAGGTTTCATAAGTCGCAAAAAAAACCCATTTGAGAAGAAATCGCTCTAAATCTTGGGTCCAAATTTCAGAGCTTTTCACGCTATATTTGCGGAGATATGATCTGAGGAAGTTGGTCTTTTTTGCAGACTCCTGAATTACATTCCAAACAGGTGACTTGTGGAAAATCGTTATAACTTTCTCTCTGGGGATCAGATTGAAATTTCGTAAGAAGGTACAAAAAGAGGACGGACTGTAGTTTCTTGTATGCGTTTTTCAGATCCAAAGGTAGAAACAGTGACTTGTGGCACGTCGTACAAGTTCGCTCTACTGAACTAGTCTATAATCAAGTCACTGTGGGAGATTTCGCATAACTCTTCCTTGGAGAATCCAATTTGGGTCAGACTTGTGCCATTGGAAAGAGGACGTAGAGGGCTACTACAGATCGCAATTTCAGAACTTAAAGATCTGAAAGTACAGAGTTACAGTGATTTCAATATCGTGCTCCTAAAATCAAGAAAAAGCAAGATGAGGAAGTTTGATGGCAAGGATCCGGTAAATTGGATACGTCAGATGGAGCAATATTTTGATCTACATGGTTTACCACTGTTACAAAAGGTATGTATTGCATCTACATATTTAGAACTGGATCAATTTTTATGGTATAAAGGGCTTTGTTCTCGTTAAAGACTTGTTACGTGGTCAATTTTCACGGAGGAAATGATAGCACATTATGAGGATACAAAGAGCAACACATTCTTTAGAGCAACACCACAACAATTGGAAAGAGAAAAAGGG
>APFE030815282.1:0-12902 GCA_000404065.3 Pinus taeda | reverse complement strand
AAGAAGAAGAAGCCCAGGGTTTTGCAGACATCCTTGTGGATTCTTGTGGATTGTTGTGTTGATGGTGTGTTCTTTACATGTTCTTGTAAGTTTGTTTATGTATTCTACATCTCTCTTTTGCTTCTATTTGGACAGATGAAGTGGTAAAGTTTGAATACATGCTTTGACATGCTCAGCTTTTTAGTTTGTTCAAAATTTATGTTTTCTACTTTTTAGAGAGGACTCAAATGGTAGTTTGCCCTCTCTAGCTCCTTCTCTATCATCCTTGATCATCCATCTCATATTTAAAGCATCAGCACTTACTCCTACCTTGCCCCAAAGATCCCCCTGCAAAAACTGTGCTCAATCTCCGCACCCTGAATTGCACTCCCTCCAATTGCCACCAAAAAACCAAAAAAATTTAAATCAACCCCCCCTTATCAATTTACTAGCCTAAAATATTTATTCCTAATTGGGTCAGCTCATCATATTGAAAGATCTACCGAATCTGACCCGAGAGAGCCTTCTCATACCTTGTAGGGCTAGCTACGAGGTGAAATGGTTTGATGTAGCCTTGAGAGTTTGTCTATCTCAGCCTAGGTGAATTCCAAGCGCTAACAGTTGTCATCAACAATCTCTATCACTTTGAAATCTACTAGCACGCTCACTCCTTCGATATCTACTATGATTCCATGCAATCTCCCCATAGGGAGGATCTTTTGTTGGTTTTCCATTCATAGTTGGATAGGAGACCATTGCAACGCAGGCCTGCCCATGAGCTCCCATGTCTGCTTTGGTAGGATGTCCACGTCCGATCCTAGATCTAGAACCACTTGATCCATCTCATATTCTCTGATCTGTGCGGTTAATCTCATCTCCCTTCATGTTCGTGTTGTGTGCTTTCCGAGCTTGTGGACCACGCGTGGTTCTCCTGGCACGATCCTAGCACATCTAGTTATGAGTTCTTGTAGCCCCTTCATAGCCTCACTGTCGCGCAGCAGCTTCATGCATGTCTCCAAGAAGGTAGTGAGCATTGATGGGTCCATTTCTAGTTCTAGTCTGTCTTTGCCTCCTAAAGTGGAGGCATCTGTGAAGATCTTCTTGGCTTCCATGAATGTGTCTTTAGCGCGCTCCAAATCAAATTCAAGTTCCTTCGTCAGAGCCTTGCAAACCCAGGTACTTTCTTCGGGCTGCTTGCCCTTATCATCCCCCATCGTAATACCACTTCGGAGCACGATATTTACATTATGTTCTTCCTCGCGCGGCTTAGTGTTATAGCTCCTAATATCACCCTTGGTATTTGTGATGCTTGGTTTATGGCCTAGGGAAACCCCTCCTTCCAAACTTGGTCGAAATATTTTAAAAACAGTGTTTTATTCCCTGTATGCTACTTGCCCTGAGATAAAATCACATACACATGGGTTAGTCAATACCCAACCCGCGTATATGTGTTAAAACACTTAAAAAAATTAAATTTCCTTAACTATGGGTAGAGTTCATGGGTTTTACTTGTTGATTACCTCCTAGTGCCCGCAATTGTTTCCCAACCATTTACCAAGTAAAAAACTAATTGGGAGAAGTATAAATAGACTTCTATGGGAAGGCCTTAAGGAGGAGAAGAGATAGAATTATTATACTGAGTTTATCCTTGACTGAGTCTGAAGTATCCCTGTGATTCGAGCACTTCCCCAAGTTTCAGGAAACCCTTGTTTCCTTGAGTGTTGATATTCTCCCACTTGCTTGAGATATTATGGTATTAGTTATGAAAGGAGGTTGTTGAAGACTAGGGCTAGATGGATCCAGAGGACGGTTCCATTTGGAGCTGGAAGAAGAAGACTCAGGTGAATTCTCTCCATGTTAGTTACAACTTTCTACAATAAAAAGAAACGCTGCCTTGTTCCTAAGATTAACTTTTTTTATGCATCAGATACTATTGTAATTCATATATGAATGTTATTTTGATGTATAACTAATCATTCGCTTATATGATATAAAGTTGATTTAATTAAAATGCTTTATCTATATGCTGCTATGTATGTTCAAATTGGTTGATTTTGCAAATTCAAAGATCATCACGTGTTGTAGAGGGTCTGAACCTTGCTGGAACTACCCAAACGGAGGACATCCGGGTATGGTTGCTATCGCATAGTTTGTTTATATAAGCATGTTGCTTGAGTTGTATGCGTGTTTCTTATGTATTTTTCTCTTGCTTTGTTGGGTTTCAACCTAAAGCCCTAGGGTACTTATTCCCATAACACTCAGACCTCATCATTTGCAGGTTCTGAGTCGGGGGAGGTTGGAGTGCTCCTTTATCGTGCAACCTTGCTATCAGTGTTGGACAATCCTCTGTGTCATGATCAAAAAATGAACAATACAAGCACGATGGTGGCATTGGATTTGTATAGTCATGGGCATAATGTCCCGGCCCTCTGTAATTGTAACATATTAGCTAGTTGTGACCTCTTCCTGGTCCCATTCCTCCTCAGCCTCATCCGCGTCCCTGAAATCCGGTGTGCACCATTCCTATGTTTTCATCAAGGGCCTGTGTTTTAGCCTGAACTCTGTAGGTAGGAGTCCAATCCATCATCAGTTCATAACTTCTACAAGTGCGCTCATCATGGCCTACTGACTTGCAGAAATTACAAAACAACTGCTGGGAATTATACGTATACTTTTGTAATAGATGGTAGTTATCTGTAGCATGCTTCCCTCCTATATGACAAATCACGCACCATAATGCAGGCAATATGCTTGGTCCTATTTGTGACTCCGGTCTCAATGGCATAGGTCCTCCTCCCACAATGCAATTCGCGAACACTGGGTAGTGGTCCTTGTCGTGCCCCTGACCCTTGCATTTTATGCACCATACCTTGTCGTGCACTTCTGGACGAACTGTCCTGCCTTGTTTCAAACTCCACATCTCAAGGCACAAGTTTTTTAGCTGTTGTGAATCTATTGGACTCCCAGGTTTGGATTCTTTATCAGAGTCTTGTGCAATCTAATCACGACCTCCAAAGCTTTAGCTTGAATTGTTAGCCTTTGTTGTGACAACACGTTCCGTAAATGTGGTGTTAATGATGCTACAAACCATTCGCGATGTTGTCCATTTGTTAGTGTCATGTTCACTTCACGAATTGTGCACTTTAATCTTTGATCCAGATCCCACAGGGTTTTGCTTGGTAGCATTGTGATTTCCTTGAATCCAATGATCGACTGTGCCTCCGATTTTGGTCTGCTAAATTCCTTGTTTAGCTCAGCTTGGATATCTTCTATCCCTGCATTCGGATTGTCATTGTAATGCTTAATGTACCAGGTCAACGCGTGATCTTGCAAAGCCCTGACCAACATTGCCTTCTTTATATTGTCGTTCGTGACACCCTGTGCTTCACATACCTCTTTTACCACAAACCAAAATTGGTTCAGATCTTCATTCCCTACTCCCTTGAACACTGGTAGCTTTATTTCACTGGCCATACTACTTTGTGGTGGTGGCGGAGGTGGTATGGGCAAAGCCGGGGGTGAAGATGGTGAAACTGGTGGTGGTGTGTGTGGGGGTGGTATGCGTGAAATCCTCTGCTTTATCAGATTGATCTCACTTCTTGGTGAAACCTTCGTGCTTTCTTCTTCACCTCTATGTGGAGGTGAAATCAAGGGGTTAGTTTCTAGTTTTTTTCTACCTTTGTTTCTATAGATTCTCCCACCCCGCGTAGCCCCAAACATCAATCTATTCACATAACCCACTTTTCACACAATAGCATTTTAATCCAGGTGTTCAAAGATTTAACGTACTTACCTCACAGTCCCTTGAGGAAGCGTCATTCTACCTCGCTATAGCTTACTAAGTATCTACCGCGAATTTGGTGATGAATCCTTCGATGATTCGATCCATCCAGTGATCGATAGAGTGCACGATCCTATCTTCCAATGCTTCCAGTCTGCGCACCAACTTTGGAGTCCACACAATAGATTTGTCAAGTTTACACCTTCCTTGGCTATCTTCTAGCTTCACGATCCACTCATAGAACTCAGTGGGGAAGGGTGCAAAGAAAATTTCATGGATCTCCGTATACAAGTAGTAATCTAGCCACTCTTCCTTTAATAATTGCGGGTTCCTATTTTCCTGCATCGCGAACTCGTGAATCTTTCTGTCCAACTGCTCCTTAATTCCTTTCTTTGTTAGATTATAGTGGTATTACATCAGACATCTTTATGTAGATCCTGGTTCTAGAAACAAAAACATTTGTTGGCTTATTGGGGCCTAACCCAAGTTCAGAGTTAGTTAGCCAAAAAAATCCCGATACTACTGGCCCTTTTGGCAACAGTCCACAGAGCGCGGACTAAGGTCTCAACCAATGTAATATGGGAGGGTGCTAGCACTAGCTTTTTGTACCCTGGAGATGTCCGATGAGTTCAGCTGGTCTGCGGTTTCTCCTTGCGTGCAAGTTGCTTCGTGCACCTTCCCGTTTCTCGCGACTTGATACACTACCTTCACGCAACCCTGTCCAAGGGTTGTGCTGCATTTGCACTATTACTCAAGACCTTGCTTATATTCCAATGTTAGTTAATTATCTTTGTCTACTTGAGTGCTTTGAGTTATACTTAACAACATAAAACATTCATATAGGTGCGCACAGTAAATAAAGAGTATATTTGCAAGTTATATCAATCATGCATTAACCCAAGAATAGATACACAGAATTATAACCAAACTTCTCTTTATTGATTCTTTCCACGATTATAGACTCGACTTGCCCCACGCACTCAGCTACAAGGGTCCGCGCACTCAATTTCGGACTACTAGGCCTCTGCGCACTCAGCTGCAAAGCCTTCTCCTACCCTATGACCCAAAGACACACTTCAAACTGCGATTCAATCACTTAGACTTCTCATGTTCTTCCTTTTTCCCCTAGTATCTCTTTTACACTTAGACCCTTGGTCTATTTATACAATCCCATGGTTCGCATACCATGGGTAGGTCTCTCTAGTAGACATTACATTACAAAACTAGGGCAGACAACCCTGTGACTCTATCATACTTTCGCGCCCTGCGCCCACAATTCGCGGATCTTTACAACAAAATTTGGTCAAAACTTGGGCTTTGAGCCCCAAAACATGTCTTGGGGGTATTCCATGCCCAATAGGTGAGAAAACATATAAATGACACTTGCAAAAGCTAAATAAATTGAAAGCGACACATCCTAAAGTGAAGATAACATGAAATCACCACTAGTTAAAGTGAAAACAAGAAAAAATAACAATCACAAACGAGAAAGTGACACTTATGAAAGAAAAGGTGCACAAAGGTGACAAATGGGAAAACTCACCGAAATAGAAATACAATTGCAACCAAAGTGAGGGGGACTATCAATTGGAAGTGTGCACTAATTGTTGACATAGGTTGAACATTTCACAAGCACAGTCTCAATGGTCTGAGCTATGCCTATTCAAGCTCGTATAAAAGAAGTGCACTTATGAATTCATCAAAGACTAAACATGTGTGAGAAAGTGACTTTGATAGTTAGAATTAGGAAGAAGACTTAAACACTTAGCACAACATCAATTGATCATGAAGTGACTATGTAACGACAGATCGTAAGATCCTCAGTAGCTCCAAAATTTAGGTGTTGGAAATTTTTTGAAGGGCATTGATTGCAACACGAACAAAAAAGTAATGTGATCAGGATTGTTGATGAAGAATTGACACAAGTTCAGGGGGAGCACTTTCTATGCTTCCAATGGTTCATAACGTATATCATTGTTGGGTTCGTAGAGTCATTAGTTATAGGAGGGGACATATGTTTTTATGGATAGCCATGTATAGGTCCTATACTTTTATTACATATATCTAAAAGGTCCAGTATATGGTCACAGGGAGTGTGGTCAGTAAGAAAGGTTATTTTGTTGTTTAGAGTCATATCTTGTAGCCGCACTCCTTGGTTCATAACAATAGATTAGACTTATAGTGTTGAGCATATCAGGGGGAGTACTTGTCTCAACTTGGTTCTGCCCTTTGCCATTGATGTCAAAGGGGGGGAGAAGGAATTAGTGTTTTCTAGGAGGTTGACATCAAGTCCAAAGGGGGAGATTGTTGGCATTATGGATAATGTGTTATCCTTGATGTCAACCTCATGATTCTTCACACATTCTTGTCACATTATGTCACCTTATGATTACACACAAACTGATGTGCCTAGATAGATCATGGATGGAGAATGTTCTTAATGATTGTAAAGGAATTACAAGAGTCATGATGTTTATAGAGGAGCTACAATGGTTTGTTGAAGTGTTGCAGATAATATGAATGTTTGTAGATGTGATGTAGAGGATGAGGAAATGTATTGTTTACTTAGTCACAAGTTTCATTTGAAGAAGATTGAAAAATGTGAAGTTTGATAACCATACGCTACTTCTGTGAGAGAAACTCACGTATACACAGGTATTAAGAACAAGAGTCGCATATACATAGGTATCAAGAACAAGAGTCGCGTATATGCAGGTTTCATGAACAAGAGTCACATACACGACCCTGCACATGGGAAATAAAAAACCATGAGCATTTACCATGGTACTCTCCAAAGGTTGTGGTGTGATAATGTCTATTTGATCCCATCAACAATTCCCATCAACAAATCTAAAGGATTTTCCTGTGGTATTGGCAAGAAAAAATGTTATAAAAAGATAAGGATATTGAAAAAAAGAGTATGTATTCAATGTGTTATTCCTTCATGATTTGATCTGGAACAAGTGTGCACTAGGGCGCAAGGAGGAGGCTTAGATCTGAGAGATGTGCAGATGTATTGGAAAACTAATGGATATGCTTGTTTGATTTTCTTATTGCAGGTCTTTTGGAGGGAAAATGAATTGGTTTATTAATGTTTTACATACATGATTCATTATAGGTTGACTACAAATCAGTATGATTGTGTCTCAGTATTTGATGAGGGTTTATGCATAACATAACGACTATGATAATGCTGAATTGTCTTATTGTTGCTCTATGTTGCTAGGATAAATTTGACAGTGTATGTAGGACTTTGAAAGCAAAGATTACTGAAATCTGTGACATTATGTATGTAGATATTACCTTGACAATGTGTGTATGTAGGGATAAATGGATGAACATATCATAAGTTGTTTGCAGTAATGATTCAGTGAATGGAAACTAGATGATCTTCATGAGATTTGTTTGCTAGTCTATTGTTGAGTTCATGATGATGCTAGTTGATGGAGAATGTTGTTTTGAGATATGATTTTGTTTGATGCAGATAGGATTTAATGAATAATTTTTTTGAGATATGTATGCTACTCGTGTTCTTGATTATCATGTACATATGCAGATTTGCTTCTAAAAAATCACATATATTATTTGAGTAGTTGTGGTTTGATTAATATTGCTACTTGTTGTTCAATATGGTCATTTCTACTATTGGTTGACGAATGACAAAGCCTGATGAAGTCACTATGATGTATGGTTTGCTGTTAGGGTTTGATAAGAAGCATGAACATAACGTTTTGAGATTTGTACATGGTTATTCTGCATAGGTAGCACATATATATATGTGGATTTAGTTAATTTTAGTCGTGTATACATTCTGATGGATAATGTTTTGTATGGCAAAATTTGGTGCAGAGGTTATAAGCAGGGAAGAGGACAGAGGCTTGCAAATCTGAAGTGAATAATTTTTTTGTTTGTTTCTTATTGGAGCTAATGCAATTGTGTTCATGGTTTCCTATTGATGATGTTATTTTGAGTTTGGTGCTATTGGTTTGACAATGATATTGCATATTGATTGAGATTGGCATATCTTGTTATGTCCTTTATTCAAAGAGGAATTTGATGGTTGATTTGAGTATGGTTTGGAATTTGATGAGAAAACGATTTTTACTTGGTTGATCAGTAAAGAATCTGATTATGTATTTGATAGTTTGTGGCTTGGTATTGACAGTGATGATGAGTAAATATTTTTGACTTGAAAATTGTTGAGATTTGGCTTGGTTGATTAGTGATTGATTTCAAAGAGGTTATTGGTATCTTGGTATTCAATGATACAGTTGAGCATACTTATTTGACTAGTATTTGGGTTCAAAGAAGTTATTCAGTGACGGAGCATAATGGTTGGTTGTGGGTCCAATTTAAAAATTGGATGAAACATGGCCTTCAGGTTTTGATGTGAGATTGAGTTAGGTAAATCTAGTGTGAAAGATTTTAAAATGTGGTCCACAAAGGTGCTGAGGGTTGGAGCCCTCGGTGAGGGATTAAGAGCTTCCTTCTAGTGGTAACCGATAAACTTGATGAGGGAGTAGGAGCTTCCTTTGGTAAGAGCCGGTAAACTTGATCAGGGAGTAGTAGCTTCCTTCCAGTAAGAGATGGAGAATTTGTGGAGGCTATATCCTCCTGTACGTAGAATCCTATGTACTGGTGAGATTCTGCACTAGTATAAGATGTAAAAATATTTTATTTATAATAAGAAAGAAGACAAAGACAACAACGATGTTTTTCTCCCAAATTGGGTTTCCACCTAAAAATCCAGTGCCCTTATGTGTTTTGTGTTAGCGTGGTGATGATGTGTATCCTATTTTGTTTTGAATATTGATCATGGTTATTGCATAATGTATGGTTAACGATATAATGTAAAATTGTGAAGAATCAAGTACATTTTATATACGTTGTTTGTGTTCGTTCAACACGCATAAACACATAAGTTTCTTGATGGGAAGTCGCGTATAAAATTATGAATTGAAGAATAATTTAAATGAAATATTGATTCACCCCCTCACCCCCTCCCCCTATTTCTTTTAAATGCAACTTCAGCTTTATGTGCTCATGCTTACTCATTGTATAGACACAGGGATTTCTCTAGGCATTAGCTCAATCAAAAAATCAATGTCTCACTTAGGTGGAAATCTTGGTAGTTTCTTTGGAAATACATCCCTTAACTCCTATTGCATTGGATGATCCTAAATTTTAACTTCTTTTCTTCGTAGAATTCAAAACACCAATATCATTCAATTGACAACCTTTCATATAACATTTCTTGAGTTGTAATGTTGAAATCTACCTCACCGACATTGTTTTTTGCATGCCCTGTAAGTTCCTTTATTTTTCTTCATCATCTTCACATTCTAAAATTTTATTAAAGCGATTTGTTTTTTTCTTGTGCGCTACCGATTAATCCATGTCGATCAACAAGTCACATGACATCGATGGAAACACATTCAGGGTTGCTTTAGTGTGCAATCCATTCATTTGAAATGGGCATGCTTCAATAACTTTAGTCACCTTTCTCTTAGATAATGTAGCTAGTTGTACCAACCATGCCCTAATATGCTTCTTTTTTCTGTAAAACATAGGCTTCAATAATTTGTGGAGAAATATAACTAAGGTTAGAACTAGGGTCAATCAGAATTGAAATAATATGCTTGGCAAGTATATCTTCCATTTCCACTATTAAAATTTAAAGGTTTTCTTGTCAATTTTCCACGGCCTCATAAATATTGGGTATGCTTATGGCTACATCATTGATTGTTGTAGCCTCCCATACTTTATAGACACTTTTGTTATTATGATTCCTATAAGGGTAGCCTCGTATTAGGTTCTTTTCCTTATACCCCAAATATTTTAATGGTTCTTTCTTTGGTTCTTTTTCCTTTTCCTTTGTTCCGTGATTAGATTATCCCTAGTTTTAGCAGGATAATTTGCTAGTATTCACTCATTTTTGGACAAATGAACTTGAAACTCTTCCTTCATTAATTATAGCATGATAACATGGATCCTTTCTCTTGAATTAAATTTATCTTTCTTCCACATCATCTGGGATTCCAACTTTTTCTTTCACCAATCATAACAATATTTAGCCTGTTAGGCCCCTATACTAATAGTGTCACCCCTTATTGTTATTAGTACAAACCACTTATTATATTGATGTACCCATGTAGTGCCCATATTGTTACTATTGTGCCCCATAAAAGCCCACTATTATTATTATTGTGCCCTTACATTATTATTGTTATGTCGGCTCTGGTTATGTTATGACCCCTTAGACTCCTATATATAGAAAGGAGGTCTTTCATTTTGTATCATCGAAGAATTGTTCATTTATGTAATGTAAAGGAGGTTTCCCCCTTGAAGAGGCTGAATTCTAAGGCGTGAATCTCTCTTTTCTATCTTTTTGTGAGCTGGTTTCATAACATTTGGTATCAGAGCTTTGGATTCTAGGGTTTCGCTGCTCCAAACAGGTCATCGTGGAATTTTCGCTATAACTTTTTTTCTGGGAAGTTTTAGAAGTCGCAAAAAAAACCCATTTGAGAAGAATTGGCGCTGAACTTTGGGTCCGAATTTCAGAGCTTTTCGCGAGATATTTTCGGAGATATGATCTGAGGAAGTTTGTCCTTTTGCAGACTCCTGAATTACACTCAAAACAGGTGACCTAGGGAAAATCGTCATAACTTTCTTTCTGAGCATCGGATTGAAATTTCGTAAGAAGGTAAAGAAAGAGGACAGACTTTAGTTTTCATTTATATATTTGTTAGGGTCAAAGGCTGAAACAGTGACTCGTGGCACTTCACACAAGTTCGCTCTTCTGAAAAGGTCTATAATCGGGTCACTGTGGGAGATTTGACATAACTCTTCATTGGAGAATCCAATTGGGGTCAGACTAGTGGCATTGGAAAGAGGATACAGAGGGCTACTACAGGTTGCAATTTCAGAACTTAAAGATTTGAAAGTACAGAGTTACAGTCATTTCAAGATCGTACTCCTAAAATCAAGAAAAAGCAAGATGAGGAAGTTTGATGGCAACGATCCGGTAAAATGGATACGTCAGATGGAGCAATATTTTGATCTACATGGTGTTTCAGTGTTACAAAAGGTATGTATTGCATCATATTTAGAACTGGATCAATTTTTATGGTATAAAGGGCTTTGTTCTCGTAAAAGACTTGTTACGTGGTCAATTTTCACGGAGGAATTGATAGCACATTATGAGGATACAAAGAGCAACACCTTCTTTAGAGCAACACCAAAACAATTGGAAAGAGAAAAGGGGCTTTGTGACATAGT
This sequence comes from Pinus taeda, assembly GCA_000404065.3. Taxonomy (NCBI): domain Eukaryota; kingdom Viridiplantae; phylum Streptophyta; class Pinopsida; order Pinales; family Pinaceae; genus Pinus; species Pinus taeda. The sequence goes on along the minus strand of APFE030815282.1, from coordinate 1,864 downwards.
GGAGAGAAAAATTATGGAAACCAGGAAGCATACCCCTCACAACTATAAAGATGGAAGTGTTGTTTCTCCTAGCCTTCCACAACCTACAAGGGTTACACCACAACAGTTGGAAGAAAAAAGAGAAAAAGGTCTTTGTTACAATTGTGATAGCAAATGCACTAAAGGTCATAAGTGTGCTGAGAAGAAATTATTTTACATAGAATATGAAGAGGAGGAAGAAAAGGATCAAGAACCATCAAAACAAGAGGATATACACCAGGACCCCATCGCAGAGAAAGAAGAAAGGAATCAGACCATATCTTGTAAAGCATTGGCAAGAATTACCACTCCTCAAACTCTCAAGATAGAAGGACATATCAAGAAGAAAAAGGTGCAAGAAGTGAAAGATCACATCGAGAAAGAAGAAAAGAATCCAACCATGTCTTGTAATTCATTGGTCAAAACTACCACTCAAACTATCATGATAGAAGGACATATCAAGAAGAAAAATGTTCAAGAAGTGAAAGATCACATTGAGCATCAAGAAATGAATCCGACCATATCTTGTAAAGGATTGGAAGAAATTAACACTCCTAAAACTCTAGAGATAAAAGGACATATCAAGAAGAAAAAGGATAGCACCAAGATATGGAAGGCTGAAAAGCCTGGAAATCTATTTGGAAATTTAGATGGTATGGGATTCTTGGCTGAAAGCAATTCTGAGAAAGAAGAAGAACATTCAGTGTCTGCTCTTAAGCAACCGGTTTGGAGAAATGGAAGGCGGCCACTGCAGTTGGAAGAAAACCGTCGTGCTACTTACAGGCCATTTAACCAACTAGAGAATGGAAATGAATCAATACTTACTATTCTAGATGGGGAGTCAAAGCAGCTAATCCCTGTTGGAATTCGGTCAGAACATGCTTATGCAAGAAGTCTTGCTCAGTTTGCTGCAAACCTTGGACCAGTTGCCTGGAAGATTGCAGCTCAGAAGATAAGGAGAGCTCTGCCCCCAAGTGTCTCATTTGGCCCTGGATGGGTCAGTGATTATGAGGGTCCTCCTCGTGCTTTATTGTCACATGAAAGAATATCGTGGCATCAGTTTCCTCTTCCACTACCTCGCCAATTGTTCCAGGTGAAACCAAGATTAAATCAAATAACGCTGAAGATAATCCCAGACTAAGAGATGAAGGGCTTCCAAAGAACTTAATTTCTGAAGGCAGGACTGTTACATAAGCTACAGCGGCTTTGTCAGCAAGACAGTTGGTTTCAAATTCTGCAATATGTCAAGGGATAGATAATTGCCAATCTATTCGTAATCCTCAATCTGAAGTGATTGGGCATGGCACATTAAATTCTAGTGGTGATGGAAGAGCTAGTTTGCCTTCTCCGAAAGTAAAACAAGGCTCCATAAGGTCAGGTTTAACTGTTACCACATCCAGTGACCTAGCCCTTGCAGGTACAAATTTGGTTCAGAAGTAACACAGTCCAGATTACTTGAAATGGTCTCAAGAAATAGCACACTCATGCATGGGGCCTCATTAAAGCAGGCTGATGGTTCAAGGTCCATTGCCAATCTTCAGGTAATGAAATCTGAAAATATGACAAATGACAGTGATGCGCGTGGTGTTTCCAGAAAAGCAAGTGATGCATCAAAACGCGGGTGTATTTCTCCTGGTACAAATATTGCAGTCACCACAGTAAGTTCTTCTCTATGCAACTATCAAGCTGGATCGAAAGTTTTGCAGGGACATCAAGTCGCAAGTAGTCAAGAACATGCTAAGCAGGACTTAAATGGTTTAGCTAATTTACTGCATGGCAAGATGCTAGCATTACATCAAAGAGGTTCTAATATGTCTGCAAATACCCTAGTGTTGGTGCATTCATC
>APFE030815281.1:37994-48644 GCA_000404065.3 Pinus taeda | reverse complement strand
CAGCGAGGCATGCATAGAGTGATAAGTTTCAAACCATTGGGCATGGAGTCAAGGAGTAGGACTGCAGGTTGTCCCTTGGCTCCTGAAGGGATACGGCTGAGGTAACCACAAACCATCTTTGGATTGCAGGTTCTAGCCCACCTGCAATCAAAGAGGGCTCTCTCTTAATAATTTAGCTTTGTTGATGATGATTTTAGGCTAGGTATTGGGTTCAATGGGTTTTGTTTATGTTTGGATGGTGTTTGAATGGAAGGAAGGTGCTTTCAAACAGCGAGGCATGCATAGAGTGATAAGTTTCAAACCATTGGGCATGGAGTCAAGGAGTAGGACTGCAGGTAGGCTTTCTTGATTACAAGAGGAATATGGAGCAAGGTAACTGCACATGAAACAAACTTTAAGCTAAAGAGATGGGTGAAATGTAAGAAATGAGAGGCAATTAAGAATCTCTCAAACAACTTAACAGAGGGAAGGAGAATGAGCTCTATCTAGGGGCAGTTAAGAATCCCTAGACAACTGTCATACATGGTGAATTAGAGCAAATATGAGCCAGATGGAATTCATATTTATGCCTAAAACAGATGAAAACATAAAGAAACAACATAAATTGCACATAGAGTGCACTTAAACAAATTCTAAGCTATTCTTTCTTTCTGCTGCTTAGATAATGATATATGAATGGGAAAACATAGGTAAGAAACACTTATTGAGTCATTTAACAACACAAGAATTCTACAATCACTCTTAAACCATTAGACACAGTAGACAACCCATTCTCCAAGCTCGTAAGCAGTCTTTGATTATAGAAAGTATCAAATATACAGTGCGAGTCTCCATTCAAGCAACACATCTAAGCAACAAAAACCAACCAACCCCTTCTCAATTGTTCAGGGTCATATATATATGTAAAATATCTGAAAGTATTTATTACAACTGACCTAAACAGGTCTCTGGAAAAGATTTCTAAAACCTAATCTATGCTGGAATTAAATGCAAGTAAATCTTTTGGGTTGCGCTAGAGGCAGCTGGATCAAACTGAGTTGATGTGGTGTCCTCTGTGACTTGGTGCAGTGGTTCTGTAATAACTGTGCATTGAGTTTTGATCCATTGATCTTTATGAGAGTTAATGTGCAGTCACTGAGATTTGACTTTGTTGTAGAGTCTTTAATTTTCACCTGCTTCGAGCTGCTGAAAGACTTTTCCTGATACACTTTGCCGCTACGCTGATACTCTCTACCACTTCCTGATACTCTTTGACATGATTTTTGGCTGCATATTTGCTCTGATACTCTTTAATCTCTAAAATGGGTCTCTCTCTGTCCTCTGATATGTTCAAAACTGCAAAATCGGGCTTTTTTGGCCTTTTTCGATGCAAAAATGGCCGAGGAATCAAAAGATTCCCTAAATATTCTCCATTTTGGCCTATTTTCCGTAGTGATGTGCGCGTTAATTGCGCATCAAAAATTGCCTCTGTTTTTCATTCTGGAGCTCCGAAGCTTTATTTTTGCGCTTGCGTGTTTTTCCGTTTTTTGGCTGTTGATGTCAGCATGACGTCAGCGGTACGTCATATGACATCAGCAGTGGGACCCTCTGGTACGGACGTGACATCAGCATGCTGATGTCAGCAGGGTGACGTGGCAGTACGGTAGGGTGATGACGTGGCAGGGACACGTGGCGGGTGACGTGGGCCAGGTGCAGGCAGGAAGGGGTGAGGTGGAGGCTACGTGGCGGGGTGACGCGACGCTCCTATTACACGAGGGGAGGGTGGTTTTGGAATGCATCGGACCGCCTTTGGTATGGAGGCGGTTTCTGTCAGGGGCGGCCCGATGCAATGGGAGGCCGCCAGCTGTCCCGGTGTACGACGGTAAAACCGTCGGACATCGGGTACTAACAGACACTCATCAGAGGGCGCCCGATGTGAATAAGGGCCGTCGGATCTGGGAGGGTTGATCCGATGGTGGACGGGAGGAGAAGGTGCACAGGATTTAGCAGAACAGTGCGCACATTAAAATTTTAATTTTTCATGGCGTGAGTGGGTTTAAACTTTAGGAAATGGGTTAATTGTTTCGGCGCTTGGTTTAATTATTAATCAGACATTAATAATTTCCAAAAATACAATGCGCGAGAGGAGGTTAATGCATTTAGAAGGGGTCTTTTGTGTCTTGGAAGGAGTCCAAACACCTGGGAGGGAAAATTATGTAGAGATGAGGGCTCTTACTAAGATCCAGATGACTTAGTAATCCCCAAGGAGATATTTATGGTTATGTTTCAACCAGGGGAAGGGGATATTTATGTAGGGGAATTATTAGCATAGTTTTAATAAGGGGGAGGGGAAATACATAGGGATTTACATAATAATGTCAGAAGTTAATATGAAAATGACAAGAAGAGCGCTAAGTCACAGAGATCTTAGGCTTTAAAAGGGAATACAACTTTATAGAGAAGATGTGGACCCTCCTTGAGTAAAGCAGATCTTTACCAAGGGAAATGATATGGAAAATGATGAAGCTTAGAGATATCAAGCAGATCTTGACCTCTTTAGGGGAAATTAGTGAATGAATTAGGGAAGAAGAAGAAGGGGAAATTAGTTATGCCTGATTTGAGCTCCTCCATATGTAACTGCCTGATGATTGTGACCTGAGTAGATAAGATACTTTGAAAACATAAAATTGATCACAAAACATTCTGCAACCTCAAAACTACCTATCCGGCCTACTTACCTAGCATTTTTTCTTCTTTTGGTTTGGGTGCACTCAGACTTGCAGACCCAGCTTATCAACTTTTCTTTTTCCTTTTTCTCCTATCTATATCTACACTTATTTCTTCCAGGGGCTTAGATTAAGCTGTTGAGCACCCCTGCTTCTCTACCTATCTAAAATCTGCCAAGATTAAGCTGTTTGGATAGACTATTTGTTCTCTATATTCTAAAACAGGGAATTGAAACATAGGGAGACCAAGATTAAGTTGTTTGGACCTCCCTTCAGCTGAAAATTGTACAAAAATGGAATAACTCTTCAAAATTGGAATGAAGCAGTTGAATTTAGACTGGCATACTTTCATGGCCTCCTTCTCTGGTGTCTTTCAACAAATATGGAGCATTGCAACATGCAAAGTATGACATATTTGGCCTGTGAAAATGTCAATCATGAAATATGAGTAACCTGCTGCAGCAGGAGGCTAACAGTGGCTCCACTTGGGGATGGCTTCTCCTTGTGAAAAGCCAAGAACAACAAGTCAGACTGCCTTGATCTTCTGTTGTTGCTGTGTTGAAACTTCTTAGTCCGGATTGTTTGGATTAATTTGAAATTTTGGACCACAAACAGTCCTTTCCCTCAACTGATTTGCTGGTGAATTGTGAAGCACTGCCTGCTTTCTTCTACATGCTTTAGCATCTGGACTGTTACAAAATATAATAAAGTGTTGATATATACAAACATTTATGTACAGAAAATAACACCGTCTGTTCTTTTCTCAATCAAAGGGATCATGGTAATTTTTTAACATTCGGCCATTAACCAAGCCTTCTTCAGCTGTGCTGCCATCTAGAGATTTGAGGAAATATGTGTTATTGCCTTGCACAGCACTGATAGTATATGGACCTTTCCAAAGGAAATCAAATTTTGCATGTTTGCCCTTGTCCTCTCTTCATGAGTCCCATCTTAGAACTTTGTCACCAACCCGGAAATCCTCAGCCTTGGTCCTTTTGTCAAATGCTTTCTTCAGCCTCTCCTGCACAATTTGAGCTCTGTCATACACTTGCTCTATGGTTTGCTGAAGGTGAATGGTCTGATTAATCCTTTGTTGAATATCATTTCATTTAGCCTGAATCTCCTGCAACAGTTTTATAGTAGGAATGCCCAAAGATGAAGGAAATCTGGCTTCCATGCCATATACTAGCTCATAAGGGCTCATCCAAATGGATTTCTTAGTTGACAGCCTGTCTGCCCACAGAGCATTTGTGAGCTTCCTGTGCCAATTCTTTTTGTTTTCCTTTAGCAGTTTCTTTATGATATTGATGAGACTTTTGTTGGATGATTCAGCCAAGCCATTACCTTGAGGGTAGTAAGCTGTAGAGTGGTCGAAGGTAATGTGGAATTTATGGCAGAAGTTGATCATCTTTTTGGACTTGAAGGTAGCAGCGTTGTCAGTGATAATTTTCTCAGGGCAGCCAAATCTAGAAAGGATATTTCTCTCAAGGAATTGGATAATGGTGGAGTCATTGGCTTGTCTACATGGGATGGCTTCAATCCACTTAGTGAAATAATCTGTGGCTGTTAGAATCCACTTGTGCTGGCCTGAGGAAGAGGGATGAATTTCTCCAATGAAGTCGAGACCCCATTGTTGAAAAGGTTTTTCGGTTGAAATGGGCTTAAGGGGCAAAGGCAGTAATTTTCTTTTTCCTTCAAAGATTTGGCATTTGTGACATGAAACAACAAACTTCTTGACATCTGCAAATAGAGAGGGCCAATAATAACCAGCGCTTAAAATATTGTCAGCAGTGGACTTCCAATATAAGTGTCCTCCACAGTCCCCTGCATGAAATTATTTCATGATGTTGTTAGTTTCATTCATAGTCAAACAATTAAGCAATATTCCTTCATGATTTTTCCAAAACAAAGCGCCATCTATGACACAAAACTTTGATGATTTCATCCTTAAAAATCTTTTCTTGGTCCTGGAAAATCCTAGGGGAGCACACAGGTTTAACAATACAAAGCAAATATCAGCATACCATGGGGATTGCAAAAAGGTTTCATTGATCTGTGGAGTCGCCAGCTCCGGTTCATTGTCGAGTTGATTAATGTCTAGGGCTTGGAAATTTGTTTCGGACATTAGTTTTGCTAAACCTTGTCCTTTTATCAGCTTGGTAGGTTTTATCTCAATGTCATATTCAATAATGCTGGCAATCCACTTGCCTCTTTTGCCTTCTAGTCCCTCTTGAGTTAATATATCTTGTACAATAGAGTTTGGGACATAGGCAATCACATGGGAGTATAAGATGTAAACTATGAAGTCTTTGATGGCCTTAACAAGGGCATAAGCTTGCTTTTCCATAATCTGATATTTCAAGGGTGCTTCTCTTAAAGCTCGACTAAAGAAAGCAATCAGCTTTTCATTTCCTTGATTATCCTTTTGCAGAAGGACAAGAACTATGGTGTGTTCTTAAGTGAAGGAAAAAATGATAAAATATTTGTTGAATTGCGAACTGGTGAGGACAGGCATTTGAGTCAAGGCAGTTTTGATACTCTCAAAAGCCTGTTTGTTTTCAAGAGACCATTTCACCTTGGCATCCTTTTTTAACATATTGCTCAATAGCCTTATTAGCTCGGCTAGGTTTGGGATAAATCTTCTTAGGAAATTGATCTTTCCAAGGAATGCTTGCAGCTCTTTTATGTTTCTTGGATATGGGATTTGGAGGATAGCTTGAATTATTTCAAGATCAATTCTAATCCCATCTTTTGATATGATATTGCCAAGGAGCTTGCCTTCCTCAAGGGCAAACAGGGACTTCTTAGGATTCAAGGAAATGCCATATTTCCTGCATGTTATGAAGATTTTCCTTAGATTCTTAAGGTGCTCTTGGTCAGATTTAGAGAAAGGGGTTAGGTCATCAAGGTATACAACAAGGAATTCATGGATCTCCTTGGCAAATGCAATATCCATTGCTCTTTGAAAGGTGGCACCTGTGTTCTTTAGCCCGAAAGGCATTTTGACATACTTAAATGTTCCCCACGGTGTGGTAAAGGCTGTCTTGTCTTGGTCATCCAGGTGAACAAGTATCTGATTAAATCCTGAGAATCCTTCTAGTAAAGAAATTCTAGATGAACCCACTACTCTTTGCAGGATATGGTCCATTTTGGGCAAAGGATAGTGGTCTTTTAGAGAGACTTGGTTTAAATTTCTCAAGTCTACACACAGTCTTATCTCTCCTGTTTTTTTCCTTGTGGGAACTAAATTAGATACCCATTCAGAAAATCTGATGGGTGCAATGATACCTGCTTCAAACATTCTCTTTATTTCCTTTTCAATGAGGGGAAGAAGCATGGGGTTGAATTACTGAGGTGTCAAAGGACTTCAAGTCCTCATAACTCCAAGCGAATACATCTTGGAATTCTTTGAACAGATCGACATATTTTGGTTTTTGATCAAGAGGCGGATTTCTAGATAATTTAATCATTCTAGGCTTGTCTGCTGTCCCTATGTTATGTTCTTCAATAGCAGCATTTAGAGGCTCCATTTTCGGCTTTTTGGGCACATAATTATCATCAAACATGTCTTCTAATGGAGTCAGTCCAGCAGGAAAAAAGTTATCCTTCAGGTCAATGAACTCGGCCTCCGCTTTGGCTGTTTTATCTAAATGCATATGTTTCAGCTCTTGTATGTTTGCATTGTCAAAAACTATTGGGTTAAGGATCTGTTTAGCTGTTACAGCTGTTACCACCTGTTGATTTTCTTCTGTTAGCTGTTGGGCATCGTTTATGGCATCCATGTCAATATTTGTATTCGAAAATTCGCCCTCAAGAGTCAGGAAATTGTTAATCTGGGCATCATTTTGAAACACTTGCCAATCTTTGACATTGTTAGGGACTGAGGGTCTATGTTTTATCTCAGCAGTGAAATGATGGCTTGGCTCAAAGGGAAACTTGCATGTACTAGAAAAAGTTGCTAGGCTGTGAGCATGAATATTATGGTCTCTTGAAATTTTTGCAAGCTTGGATTCATTGAAAGACTTGAGTATGTCTGTGGCAGCAGTCCTATAAGCTCTCATTCTATTGTCATTGGTAACAAAGTTACCTTTCATTTGTTGTATAATTAAATCAGAGTCACCTAGAATGGACACTTTTGCAGCTCCTAGGGCTTTGAGCAGTTTCAGGCCTAAGAGGAGAGCCTCATACTCTGCCATGTTATTGGTACATCTGAGATTTAATCTATAGGCATGGCCTTCTGCATGATTATCATGTGTATTGTGAATCCATACCCCTGCCCTTGCTCCTAACTTATTGACAGAACCATCAAACTCTAGATACCATGTGATTTCTTGTTTGTGATTTGTATTAGGAGTTTCAGTTATTTGAGGATTTGGCAGACTTACAATTTCTGTTTCGGGAGTTTCTTCTTGTTTTCTGGTTGCCTTGACTATTGTAACAGTTCCATGAGTATTGGCAACCAATTCCTCATTGATGCATGTTTCTTGCTCTAAGGCTAAAGGCTTATCATCAATTGAAGGACTGGTGTCATCATTAAACAAAATAAAAGAATCCATGTCAGAATGGATTGCGTAAATTGGAAAATTTTGGGGCTTTTCCTCACTACTTACCACATACTTCATCAGTGTTTCCCTGTACAGTCTCTTTGGTTGCCCAAAGACAGATATAGTGGCATAAGAGAGGTCGAGTTGAAGGGATCCTTGCAGTTTCGCTCCCCATGATCTTGATAGGAGCATACCATACTTTGCGGGAATGTCAGCAACTACTACATCCATTAGCATTGTCTTGTTGGGAAACTGGACTAAAGACACACAAAGGTCTTTGATTAAGCCTAAGCATTTGACTTGACTTGAGTCAAAGGAGTATAGATCTTTGTAAGGTCTTGTGACATCAAGGTTTAGCTTTTCCATCATAGCTTTGGGCATAAGGTTATGTGAGGCACCTGAATCAAAAATAGCATTGTGCAATATTTTGTCATGTATGTGCAGGCTGACATAAAAGGGTGGAACATGTCCATATGTTGATTTCCCATTAATTTCTGGACCAAACAGCAGCTCAGGGGTATCATCTAAAACATTCACGTCATCCCTGACCTGCGACATTTGAAGTGACCTTTGAATTTGTTGCCTATAGACATCATGCTTGGCAAGTTCAGAGAGAGGAATAGATATCTTAAGTTTTCCAATCTCTGTTTCTAAGTTAAATGGTTTCTCCAGCGGAATCCTTGCGTTAGCAGTAGCAGTTTTTTCGTTGTCAAGAATGCTTTCAGTGTTTTCTTTTTGAAAGTCAGCTTTATGATGAATAACAGCTTGTGGTAAGTCTGCTTTGGGAAGATTTTTGGGAATGCTGCTTCCCTCTTATTTTGAGGAAGAAGGAGGCAGAGGCTGGTCAATATAAGGCTGCACGTCTGTTATGTCTTCTACAGTCACTTGGTGCGGGTTAGGGACAGAATTATCAGCTGGTTGAGTTATGGTGACATTATCTTTAATTTTGTTGAGCTATTTGTTGTCCTTTGTTTTGCTGGGTGCGGGGACATCGATGGTCCTTGTTCTTAACTTATATTTTTTGTGTACCTCATATACATTAGTATCATAACCTTGTTTGAAATCAAGCGACTCACCAGACTTATTTTGAAATTGATTCACATCTTGGTAGTCCTGGTCTTCTTGAGTCAGAAAAATTTGTTGCTCATCTTTTGAATCTATCAAGTTCATGTGAGTCTCCTCTGTTGGCTCACTGGATGTGGTTGCTTCTGCATAGTTTTCTTGGAAGGGAGGCCTAATATCATGGTCGGGACTAGCTCTTCCAGCGTTTGGGTTTTGGGTTTTTCTGAAATTTGGGTTTCTTATGGTATTGGGCTCTTGTCCTTCCCATGATGTTTTCCTCTCAACATTTTCTACTATGTCTCCCAGCCTATGGATTCCACTGATAATGGCATCTAGCTTCTGGTCGAAGGCTGAGGGTTCTTCCTTGAAGGTGGTTCTTCTCTCAGTTCTGGCTCCATTCCTTTTGGCAATTAGATTTTCCTCCACACCAACAGCAACGTTTTGCATTTCTGCAAGGCTTTGGGGGGCTCTTTCCCTTAACTGATAAGCCATTTCGGCATTAAAACCATCAGGGAATTTGTACAAAGCAAGATCAGGTGGGGGTCTCAAGTTTTGTGGGATTGCATTATAAACATTGTTGAATCTTGCACAGTAGTCCAAGACAATTTCCTGAGGGCCTCTTTTGATGTTGTCGTATTCAGATAGTATGTGCAGGGGGTCTTTCTTTTTCTCCCATCTGTTGATAAATGACTGGTATAAGGCTTCTGGGTCTGTATGGAATTGGACGGGAGTGCTCTAAACCAAGTCCTAACGTCGCCTGTAAGACTTTGGACAAAAATTTTCATTCTCACGCTATCATCGTCAATCTCATAGCTCTCAAAGTAGTCCTGTATTTTCTTTGTATGCTGGAGAGTTGTGCAGGCACTTGTGCCATCAAAATAAGTTATTTTGGTCTGATAATCCTGAGGCATAGCCCCAGGATTCGCAGGAAGGTTTAAAGGTGCATATCTGTTAGCCATGTTGACAGGGATAAGTGGAACAACCGGGATGAGAGGAAAAAATGGGATAACAGGAACAACCAGGGTGGAAGGAGTAGTAGCGGTAGTATGAGTAAAAGATGGAGGTGTAGAAGAACTGCTTGGAGAAGGGGATGATGAACCAGAGGAACTTGGGGTTGACCGAAACAGAACTTTGACAGGGGTAGGAACACCGCTTGGATGGACTATTTCAGGATTAGAAGCGATAGGATCTTCTTGCTACTTTTGTTTTCTAATGATCTTAGGGATTAAATTTGGATTTTCAAAAGCAGCCGGGCGATTCGGACCAGGATTTGATCTTGTATGGCACGTTTGCCTTTTAGGAGCCAGTTTCTAATTTGTTTTTTGGGAATTTTTCTAAAACACAGGTCAATCGAGATCTCTTAAAGGTCAGTTTCTTCCTCTGTGGGGCTGCAGACTGGTTTAGTGAGATTATCTGAGGAAGTCCTCAGTGGAGCCGCCATAGTCCACGGCCTGAGCCAACACGGCCACTTTAGAAAATTTATTAATGTAAAAGAAAGAAAACTTACAGAAGCTTCTGTCATGAATTGTCACCTTACAAATGACCCTCCATGCTCTTCAAATATAGATCATGGACCAATTGGGTGTTAAGCCATGGATTAAGTATCGGTAATACCAAGGAGAGAATGAATCATCGGATCACTACATATCATGACCGTTGGATTGTAAGTTACAAAATTACATAGTAAAGAAACACACTTTACCTAAATCTACCCTAGACCAAGTTATACTTAATTATTTCCTATGTTTCGGAATATCCTAACTTCCCCCCTTAAGAAGAACTTGGGATAAGATTGAAGGATGTACAAATATGACACAATAGATGAAGGAAGGAGGCATTAAATCCTATCCCCCATTAGTGACAACTTCCTGAACTCCAACCATAAATCAAAGTTCATTAAACTTCACCTCTATGAGAGCCTTTGTAAATATGTCCGCAACTTGATCATCAGTTGAACAATATTGCACGTGAAGGACATGGTCATGAATGAGCTTTCTGATGAAGTGCATGTGTAGTTCAATGTGTTTGTTGTGCTGATGCTGGACTGGATCTTTGCATAGTTGAATGGAACTTTGATTATCACACCAAAAGTGTAGTCAGATGTTGCTGCTGAAAGCCAAACTCTGACAGGATCTGATGAAGCCACAAGGCTTCCTTACTAGCTTCTACAACACCATGATACTCTACTTCTACTGAAGAAAGAGAAATGACACTTTGTTTCTTGCAATCCCATGTAATAGGTCTAGATGATCCAGATTTAAACAGGAACGCAACCAATTACAGAGATAACCATATACACAAATATGCAGCGGAAATAATACTTCATTTCATTAATGGAA
>APFE030815280.1:126131-147971 GCA_000404065.3 Pinus taeda | reverse complement strand
AGATATTCCTAATTTCCGACTTCCTTCCCAATTTCCTCTTCCTCATGGATGCGCGTGCCTCTCCACAATCCTTCAGTGGAGACAACTATCCCGCCGCTAACGATGAGGAGTGTCTCTTGTGGAGACAACTATCTTCTTTTTTAGCGGTCGTGGGTTCCCTGCAGCTGGAGGCGGCGGGCCTAAGTTGTCATCATAATGTACAATAAGTGCCGCTAAATAAAAGATATAGCATCTTATTACTCAAAACATAAATATTTTTATAAAATTAATGTTTAGGGTTTTTATTTAATTTTATATCCATGGCTTCTAAATCTTCTATTTAGAAGGATGAAAATTGATGTTCTACCTAGCACAAAGTGCAAAAAAAACACTTTGGTTCATCCCTATATAAGAGAAATGGTGGTTTTCCCTTGAAATTTTTTTGGACATTTTAATCTATTTTTGTCGCTCCTTTAAATAGTATGCCATATATAATTGAAATACCAACTTTTTAACAATGTTCACTTTATGTGTGTTAAATTATTTTTTAGGCTCCCTTGTTTGTTAAGCTTAGAATATTGTGTTTAATACTTTTAGCACACAAGACATTATGAGGTTTAGTTTTTCCATGATCAAAGTTGACTCGTGCCCTTTCCAACTATCCTTGTTCATGCATTTTCTCCAAAGACAACACTGCCTCCTTTTCCTTCTTTTAGAGTAAGAAATTTACTATGATCCTTTGTCACGTGTTTTTAATATCCACTATCAATAAACCATTTTCTTACTTTGCGTTGAGAATATACATCAAGTCCACACTCCTATTATTGTTGCATTCATTTCCACACCTTTACACATTGTTCTCTATGTTTGGTAATATCTTCTTTCTTTCTTTTCTTAGGAAACCCTCTTGTGCTACTTGTATAGTCATATGTTTTGTGCTTATAATTATTACACTTGTGACTTTCAATATGATCCAAGAGGTGAGTAAATAGTTTGTATCATCTAGTACCACCTTCATTAAGACTTCTGGTTTTGTTGCTCATAAAATCATTCTTTGAGGTCTTCTACGATCCTGTATTTCTATTTCTCACATAAGCTCTACAATTTATTTCTTCTAGACAAGAATTATTACAAGAAAGGAAATATCCAAAGAAGAGATTTTGAATTCATTCCTGATGATCTTGTGAGAAAAATCAACTCTCTATTGGTCTTCATCTCCTTTCTTTGTTATGCTTTCGTCGTTCACAAATCCACTTAGAAAATCACATCTAGACTGAAGTTCATCTCCTTTCCTGGTGCCACGTTCATTGTTGAAGGGGCTCTTGAGAAAATTGGCATAACTTTTATGATTTTCTTTCATTTTCTTTTTCTTAAGGCTTTCTGCTTGATTCTTCCTAAAAGGTCTTATGACGTTCCACGTATAAAAGACCCATTTGATGAAAGGTGACCTTTGATGGCTGAGAATATCATCTAATATTTCGACACTTTTTCCAAAGTTCAAGCTTTGATTCGATTGAGCATTTGATTTATGTAGTTCCATTCTCAAGGAAATGAATTTTTCTTGTAGATTTTAATAATCTTCTTCATTTTCTTTCAACTAGAGTCTCGCTGCTTATTTTATCATCTTTGCATCTTCTAGTTGTGTATTTAAGATGAAAATTGTTATTTCATCAAGATCGTGATCCTTTTTCTTCTAGGGCACTAACAAGTTATGCCTCAAGGTTTACTTTCCTATCAATATTATCATCCTTTGAGTCAATTCTCTCTTCTTGATTATTCTTTATCAACAATATTCGTGTTAGAAAGGAAGCTCTTCTTTATTAATATTAGATGCATATTTATCACTCTCTTTTGAGCCGATAATATCTTCTCTGGAATAAAAACCATTCTTCTTGGAATACATTCCTCTTTTGTGTTGATATGACTTGCTTCTATTTTGGTGTTCTTCTTCCTCACATTTTGCATATGGACATTTAGAAACAAAATACTCTATTTTACCACAACTAAAACATTTGATTGGTAGATTACCTCGGTATTTTCCAAATATTCTTTTCAACTTTCTCGTAAACCGTGACTCTTCTACATCTGATTCATTTATTGAAGAATCATTGGCTTTCAGTTCTTTTGTCTTCTTTGAAACTTTGAAAGCTACTTCCTTCAATGTTTACTTTCCTTTTTCTATCGTGATTTCATATGTAGTGAAAATCCCATGTAGCTCATCCATCTTCATATTTTCCATATCCTTTATTTCTTTAGTAGATGATATATTTGCATCAAATATTAAGGGGATAGATCTCAACACCTTCAATACAGGCATTGATTCCTCAACTTCTTCACCAGGTTCTCGGAAAACATTGACCATCTCATCCACAGGAAGGAAGTATGCTGCAATATATTCTTTACCATTCGCATTCAATCTTTTGAACCATCTTCTTTGGGTTTGAATTTTTTCTCTCTTGAATTTTTCATCTCCTTCACAATTATTTTGAAGTTTGTCCCAAATTTCCTTTCCATATTCACATGCATTACTTTGACAAACTCTTATTCAGATAGGCCACAAAACATGGAATTCATGACCTTTCATTATTTATACAAGCCTTCTTACCACCTTGATTAGATGGAGAAGTTGTTAGAGATTTATAACCATCCACTATCTATGTCCAAATGTAAAAAACAATGTACATTAGATAAGTCTTCATCCTTACTCTTCAGAAGGCATAATTTGTTCCATCTAATTATTTAGCTTTGGTTGTGAATGAACCTTCCTGACTGATCATGGTCCCTCTGATATCTCCCTTCTAGTGGTTGTACTACATTTGAAGGAACTTAAGTTGATACCAATTATTGGATTCACACTTACACTAACCCAGGGACAGGGGGTGTGCATGAATTAGTATAAGAAAATTTATATCTTATTTAAATAGTCATGAGTCATAACAAATAATATCACATACAAAGCACAAGATATAAATGAGAATTTCTGTATAACAAATCTTTGTAGCCACCAACCTATTATGAAAAACTCTGTAGGAACTAACCTATAAGACATCGATCCCACCTGCTAAGATATTTGTAGGCATTAACTTATAAAAGAGACCAATCCCTTTTATTGCAAGATTTGTATGTACTAACCTATAGGAGACGCCAATCCCTTTTATTGAAATATTTGTAGGCACCAACCTATAGGAGACATTAATCTCTTCTATTGGAAGATTTGTAGGGACCAAATTAGATAGGAGACACTAATCCCTTTTTCTCCAATAGTTTTATGCACCAAACTTCAAGAGACACTAATCCCAATTTTTGCAAGATTTGTATGCACCACTCTATACGAGACACCAATCATGTTTGCTGCAAGATTTGTAGGCATCAACTTAAAGGAGATACCAATTTACCTAAATTGATAAAGTGCTTGATAAAGTGTCTAAATTTTCATTCTTTAGTGAAGAACAATCACTGTTGTTAAAGGGTAAATAGAATGCATAATGCAATGTGGCATTGCTTGCATTGAATGCATCTTTTTCTGTATGCGTGGTGATTATTCCTTTTAGCTGTGATGGATTATAAGCCAATGTTCCATTATGTATGCGTACTGTTGTACCTCCTAGAGACAACCTTGGATTGCTTACAAGACCAGTGCCTCGGCACACTTAGATTCTGCGTGTCTCACATGATTTTCTAGAAATGGAGACATCACACACACACACACACACACACACACACATATATATATTGGGTTGGTTCATTCACCTAAAGGAGTGAGACATGAATTTCTAGTACTTCTTCACATGTGCAAATCTTAGAAATATGCCTGAAACAGTGGAGGCTAAGTAGTTCAAGGACTTATAGTTTAATAAGCTTTGTAGAGAAAATGATAGAGGAAAAGAAGAAAGAGAAACTCATCATATGGAGCATGAGGCTTCAAGAATTCTACACTTAACACATAGATCTTGAGTCATTAAAAGTTTCTATACATATTTGAGTTACAAGCAGATATAGTGGACAATAAACAGACTAGGTGTTATGAGTCATGAAGCACAACTATTAAAGATATAATTCAATAATCCATACAGGCACATGCATTAACAATGTTGATACAAATGAACATGTGATATAATTACAGGCACTTGCATTAACTTATCGATACAAATGAATCTATGAGGAAGGCTTGAAATATTACTAACGGCTACGATTGCATGAATTCAGAGAAGAAGTATGAACATAAAATGGGTTTAATAGAGGGATAACATATTGTAATACTTGAAGGGGGAATCACCACCATTTCACTGATATTCTGAAAGATCTGTATTACAAAGCCATACAATCTAAAAATAACATGTAGTGTTTTCTTTAGAATTTCTTAACCTTTCTTAAGTCTTTATTTCCCCTATTTATCTGGAGAGGGGAGCCTGGACATTCATTACAACAAAATATCTCTTACCTAGTCTCAACTATCGGGTCAACATAGATGTCTCAGTCATAGATGGCTCTGTGGCCCAAAAACATTACAGAATTAAATGCCTCCTTAAAAGGAGGCACATTACAGTGCAATAAATAAGTAAACAATCAGATAAAATTCTCTCCTTGCCCGTCCTACGATCGTCTCTGCTTCAGGAGCTAGTCTTCTCAGAATATGGATTCTTGTGATGCTTAGCCAACTTCTGTCATTTCTATATTTAGTGGATTCGGCGCCGACCTCCAGACCTGTGTCACAAAGGCCCTTTTGGGTCTATGCATGCCTGGTTTTGAATGCTCCATCTCCCTTATTGAAAGCCACAACTACTTTCGGCGCCAACCCCGTCATTTCTTTGTCATAGTGAGCCTTTTTGAATTAGCCCATCTCGGCTTTGAATGCACCAGTTTCTCACCTTAAAGCCACAACTGCCGACACATCATGTCTTTAAAGCCTTGTCCTGCACTATCAACGCCTTGATGTACTTGGTGATGCTCTCTTGGTGGCAATATGGGGGACTTTCCCACACTGGCCTTTGGCTTTAAAAAAGCGTTGTGAATTAGACAAACCTTGTTCTCCCTTAGCCCCTCACACTGTTGTTTTCTTTATATGACCAAGGGGGGTCATGACCAGGGGTCTAGCCTTCGGGCGCTGAGACCTTTAGACCTGAGTCTGGGGGCCTGTTTCCTTTGTAGCGCAAAATCTCGCATCGTGGTGGTTTACAGTGCTTGCCCTTAAGACTTCCCTCTAAACCCTGCGATCACCAATCTGCGGGGTCTAGCCCACTAGAGGTATCACAATCACACTACGAGAGGGGAAAGGCCCATTACCATTTTTTCATAGTGCAGGCAGACTTGTCTGGATGCGAAATCCTCATGAGGTAGAACAAATAAAACATCGCATTTGGGAGGATTTCCTGCATATCGCAATTGCAGGCCGAGAGGGACTAAGGTATAGGAGTGCCTTAACCTATGTAATCATCGATCATCGATTTGCGGGGGTGTGACATCATTACTGCCATGTGTCACCCGGAAATGCCTCTATAGAACCCCTGAAAACGCTGAAACTGAGTGACACGTGTCCCCTGTATGGCCATGTCACCTTTCGTACTTCCACGTGGAAGAGAGAGAAAGGGTCCACTCGGCCTTGGTTTTTTCATGAAATTCCTTTGTAAACTGATTTCGGCCTTCCCTAGCGTTTTCACACTGGATCACAAAATCCACAGTTCACATGGTTTTCTTTTGTATGGTAGTCCCTCAGATCGCTGATATGTGATATCCTAGACTTCGTTGATATGTCCGACGCGCTATTTTGCCACGTGAAGGAGAGAGAAAGGGGGTCGCTCGTTTATGTTTTTCATGCATTTCCTTTGTTAATCGGATTACGGCCCTCCTAGTGCTTTAACACTAAGGCCCAGATTTCAACAATTTTTAGTATTATCGGCATTGACGGCTATATGATCTGGTGTTTGTATGCGTCCCTTTATTTCTATGATCGCGATATGCGATATTAGCGATCCACATTGCAAACCCCGACCTGCTATATTCCACGTGCCCCCGATATGCAATTAGCTTTTCTACTTGGTCCTTTTCTTTTGTTTTCGGGCTTTCCAAGGGTAACTTCAACATGCTCTAATTTTTTATCCAGAAATCCAATCTTGGACTTCCATATATCGTTGGAAATCTCTTTCCAAGAACTGTGTAATGGAGAGGGTCCGATTAAGCCCTAGCTTGATCTTCCGTGGCCTAGGAAGGTGGTTTCAAACTTCACAGCTCTTTGGAAACCTTGACCAACTGATACCCGCAATGTAATGAGTGACAACATTGGCTCCAACTGGAGACAGTGCCTTGCTGGCAAGGCGCTGAGAACCTGCAGACCAATAGCTTTCCTTCCATTGGGAATGGACTCATTCTTAAACAAAATATAAGTATGTGAAAGTGGACCTTTTCAATCATAAATTGAAAAATTCAAATAACAATTACAATACACACACACACTGATATTTACAATGAGTGTAAAATAGATACCTCTAGTTTTCAAAATAAAATTTGAGGAATTGACCATTTACTGGTATTTCTAGCAATTCACCGTCCAAGTTTTCGAGCAAGTAAGTGTTCTTTCCCCTCTCTTGTACAATCTTGAAGGGGCTGAACCATAGAAAATAATATTTCCCATGTTTGCCTTTGTCTTCCCATCAGACATCCCACATGAGAACTAAATCTCCTGGCTGAAGAGGTCAGTCCTTTTCCATCTTGTTGAACAAAGATTTCATTTTCTGTTGGTAATTGGACATCTTGGTCCCCACATGTTCTCTTCTTTCATGAAGCTCCACCAACTGATTTATCGTTCTAGTCAAGCCATTCGACTCTTCCCATGATTCTTGTAGTAATCTCGCCATCGACATTTCTAATTGGATCAAAAAGACAACAACCTTGTCGTACACTAGCTCAAAAGGTGATTCCCAAGTGGATCGTTTAGGTGTTAATCAGTTAGCCCACAGAGAAAACTTCAGTTGGGAGTCCCATTTCCTTTAATTTTCAATGATGGTCTTCTTCACCACCCTCACCATAGTTTTCTTTTACGACTCAGCCAAGCCATTACCTTGAGGGTAGTATGTAGTGGAGTGCCCAATAATGATATTGAATTTATGGATGGCCTCTACCCACTTGGTGAAATAGTCAGTGGCTGTCAATATCCACTTGTGTTGGCCACTAGACATGATATATTTATGCACTTGCACCTTACGAATAAGAGTTAATGAAAAATGTTCTTATACCAGGGCGGTCCCTCATATCTGGCATAGATTTTTTGCTCAGCTGTTTTATTTCCGCTCTGGTGATCCTTGGGTCTGCCCTCCTCTGTGCTCAGGTTTATCCCAAGAGCTTGGCAATTGGATTCAGATAAAATCTTGGCCAACCCCTGGCCTTTGATGAGATTGGTAGGTCTTATTTCTAGCTGATATTCTTCTATTTTAGCTATCTACTTGCCCATCTTTACTTCGTTGTCTCCTTGCACCAGGATGTCCTTGACTGTTGTCATTGGGAGAAACGCTGTGACTTCCGATTGCAACACACACATACAAAATGCTTTCAAAGCCTTGACCGATGCGTAGGCTTGTTTCTCCACTATATTATATTTCAGCTCAGCATCCCTTAGGACGTAACTAAAAAAGGTGATGGGTTGCTCATAACCTTCTTTGTTTTTCTGTAGCAGCACAACAGTGACACTATGTGGAGAGGTGAAAGAAAAGATATAGAAAGGTACTGAATAGTCGAGGATGGCTAGTACCGGTTATTTGATTGTGATGAAACAAATCTCTAGGGGTAGAGCTCCACCTAACCTCATTTTCCTTCTTGAGCATGTTCGTAATACCCTTGAAAATTTCTGCATAGTTTGGTATGAACCTCCTCAAGAAATTTATTCTCCAGAGAAAGGCTTGAACTTCTTTCTTATTTCTGGGCAAGGGAATAAGGCTGATGGCTTTGACTTGCTTAGGATCGATCTTTACTCCTTCCTGTGCTACTATGTGTCCAAGTAGCTTCCCCTCACTCAGGGCGAACTAGGATTTCTTAGGATTCAGAGAGAGAGACCATACCTCCTGCATTTTTCAAAGGTGAGCTATAAGTGGATGATGTGCTCTTCATCAGTTTTGGAGAAGACTGTGATGTCTTCGAAGTAGACCACCATGAATTTTTCTTGCTCTCCTACGAAATCTATTTCCATGGCTCTCTGAAATGTGGCCCTTGCATTTATCATCCTAAAAGGCATGTGGGCATACATGAACGTTCCCCATGGGGTGGTGAAAGCAATTTTCTTTTGATCCTTAGGGTGTACTACCACCTGGTTGTAGCTAAAGAATCCATCCATCATGGATATCCTGGCTGAACCAACCACCTTCTACAATATATGATCCATTGTGGGCAGCGGGTAGTTATCTTTCAACGATGCCCTATTTAGATTTCGTAAATCAACACACAGCCTTATCTCTCCGCTCTTTTTCGGGACATGGACTAGGTTGGCCACACATTCAGAGTACCTTAATGGCACTATAATCTTTGCCTGTAGCAACTTTCTCACCTCTTTTTCAATGGAGGGGAGAAAGAGTGGATTTATCACCCTGAGTTTCTGTTTTCAAAGCTTCATTTCACTCTTCAAAGGAATCTTATGCTGAATGATGTTAATATCAAATGCTTTTAAATCTTCATAACACCAAGAAAATACGTCCTTGTAAATTTTGAATAGATTTAAATACCTCTATATGTATTACAAGGGGATCCCTTTTCATAGCTTGATCATCTGGGGTTCCTCCTCTGATCTGATGTTGCAGTCTTCTACTTGATCATCTATCTTCAGGGCCATTGGTTTGGAGGCTATGTCGTCCTTATTAAAAAACCTTTCCAGTGGGACCAGTCCGCCAGAGATGGTATTCCCTTTCGATTGCAAAATTTTGCGCCCAACCACTGTGTCTTTCCACGAAGTGGCTTTTTGATCGATGGTGGAGTGGGAAAACTCCCCAAAAAATTCTATGAATCTTTTCACTTCCTCGACTTCCACGAATACTTGCGAGTGTTTGACTTTATTAGGTATTGAAGGTCTGTATCTGACTTCCACCTCATATATGAGGAGTGGATTTTTTGGGGGCCTGAAAGTGCTTGCCGCTATCGCAAGATAATTAGCCATCATGTTTTCTTCCTTAGGTAGAAACTGGATATTAAAGGCCAGGAATAAATTATCGATTAGATCCCACGCTTCATTCTAGTACATCCTCAGTTTGGGGTGTTTGGCTTGGCATTGATTTCTTATTTTCCTCATGACCAACTCAGAGTCTCCATAGAGCGCTAGGCATTCAATATTAATCATCTTTGCCATTCGTAACCCAAGGAGCAATGCTTCGTACTCCGCTACGTTTTTGGTCACCTCAAATTCTAGCTTGAATGAGAGGGGTATTGGGCTACAATTTCCATACTTCATTTTCATTTAAGTGCTGGTATGCCAACTGCCTTGTCAGGTGTACTGATGCTTCTTCTAAGAGGTTCTCGTCTTCCTCTAAGAATAGGCAGGAGAGGTCGCTTTCTTCTCCATGAGCTGGGGAGTTTTCTGAGCCTTTAGCTTGGGTCACAGTTTTCACAAACCTGGATTCTCTGTATAGCCTCCTTTGCTCACCTCCAAAAGTGGGAATTGTGGCATAAGTCAGATCTAGCTTCATAGAGCCCCCCACCTTGGAACCCCGAGATCTTGGTAAGAGCATTCCAAACCGAGGAGGAATATTGGCCACCATTATCTCTATTACCACACTCTTCACCGAGATCTAAGCTAGGTTCACAACTAGGTCCTTTATCATCCCTAAGCACTTGAATCTCTTGAAGTCTAAGGAGTACAGGTTCTTGTAAGGTCTGGTGATCTCCAAGCCCAGCTATTCCATTACTGCTAGTAGCATGAGGTTGTGTGAGGCTCCGGAGTCCAACATGCAGCTGTGTAATAAAATCGGCAGTTCGCATGGTTTTCTTTTGGATGGTAGTCCCTCAAATTGTCGATATGCGATATCCAGGACTTCGCCGATATGCCTGAGGCACTGCTCTTCCACGTGGAGGAGAGAGAAAGGGGGCCACTCATTCTTGTTTTTCATGCATTTCCTTTGTTAATTGGATTTCGGCCCTCCTAGCGTTTTAATGCTAAGGCCCAGATTTCAGTGATCTTTAGTGTTATCGACTTCAGCGACTTTATGATTCAATGTTTGTATGTGCCCCTTTGTTTTTGTGATCAATGATTTACGATATTGGCAATCCACATTGCGAACACGTGACTTGCTATGTGCCACAGGCCGCCGATATGCAGTTTGCCTTTATACTTGGCCATTTTCTTTGTTTTTTGGGCTTTCCAAGGGTAACTTCAACATGCTCAAACTTCTGATCGAGAAGTCCAATCTTGGACATCCATATATCGTTGGAAAGCTCTTTTCGAGCAATATGGAATGGAGAGGGTCCGATTAAGGCATGAAATATTCTGTAGCCTGGGAAGTTGGCTTCAAACTTCACTGCTCTTGGGCAACCTTGACCCATTGAAACCCGGAATGCAGTAAGTGACAACATGTACTAAGGAATGGAAAATTGTTAGTGCTGTAAATATTTTTCCTCTTCCCACACCTCTTGTCAAGAACAAATGAATTGGTTCATCTAGCCTATAAATTTTTCTTGCTATCATGCCAGCTAATAATTTTTCTTGTTTTGGGTTTAATTGTCACATTAACTTACTACTCTATGCCTTCTGGTATATTTGGTTGATTGACAATTTCATATGGCCTTAGAGATAGGAAAATCAAGTTCTTTGTATGTTGAAAATGTTGCAAAACACTTTGGAAATCATAGGTTTCGTATTTCTCATTAATGGATTTATCAAACCTTGTATTTTCTGTTTCATTTGGGTTTAGACTATCTATGTCAAATAATTGTTCAATTTGTGTTTCTATTGCATTGACTGCATCATCTATGTCGACCCATGTAGGTCCTGTAACAAATCTATGTTTTTGTTCATTTTGCCTAATTTTTTTCACAAAGCAACACATGGATAATGTCAACTTGGGTGATGTTGCTTGATCGCGGTCTCATTGACTCGATACAGATATCATAACATTAATTGTTCTCTATAAAAAAATTCAATGTATTTGTATTTGTTATATCTCACACACCTAATGACATATGGATTATTTTCTTGTTTGCATTTTTGTCCTTTGCTTGTATAACTAAATGCAATTTTTGCTAAACATAGAGCATTAATAGCTATAGGTTGTAGAATATAATAGTCGATGATTGGTGGACACAGTATGTCTTCAAAGTCGTCTGGTTCCTTTAGCAAGTGTTTTTTTTTTTTTATTTTCAAAACAAATGCATATTTCTCTATAGGAGATGTGTTAATGAAAATACATTTTCGTTAACTACAGTTTAATGGAAGCAATAACACAATATGCATTGCTTGTTGTGCAGACATTTGTTGCATGTTTACTAAAGCTTTTCCTAGACAATTAATAGTGTTCATGATATCAGATTTTGTTTTAAGGTGATTTTCGTGTATGTTATTGAAGGTCGATGTAAGTGTTTTATCTTCTTTTTTCATATAGGAACTACAACACATCGCAGCGGAAAATGAATCGAGTACAAATTGAGAGTCAGTGTTTGCAATCCAAATTGTTGGGATGTGTTGAGCAAAGCTATTTGTCCAGGTGTCAGTTGGCTTTCTTTGCAGCAATAAAGTTGTGTGATTTAGTGTACATTGGATAACATGTATGTATTCATCATTTTTTAATCCAATGCTATGCAATAAGCTATCAAATGTATCCTTTTGATCATAATTGACATTGCTTATTGTGTCAAATATTAGTTTTACATTTGTTTTCGTTTTAGCGCTATCAAATTCAAGAGGTTCAAGTATTTTTGTTGTTTTCATTGGAGGTCTCAGAAAATTAAATTTGCAATTGGAATTTGTATGTTTCCTACAGGTTCTTGTGTGACAGTGATGTTGGACGATTCTAAGGTCTTTTGGTAGTACCGATGAATCAGTTGACAAGTATTTATCAACAAAATTTTCAACATGAATGTTTGTGTCTTTACCATAGAATGGTGCAGATTTTAGCCATAATAAGCCATGTTCATGCTCACTTCCTATGTCTTGGAATTCTGTGCCGTAGAAGTAGTCATCAATTTCGCCATAATACGTGTAATCATGAGCTATATATTGACGCAAAGAATCCATCCTAGATCTATAGTAATGTGCTGAAGTTATAGGGTCATTTCTTATTAACAAGTGCGGTTCATTTTCTTCTAATTCATTTTTGTTTGGTCTTGTAGTGCTTTGCCTTATATGTTTTAATGCATTCATCAAAGGCTCCCAAAGATGCTCTGCGCTGCTAAAGGACATGAAGAAAGTAGGTGGACCTACTTGTCGAATCATTGCATATAGTTTTCTACGTATTTGTTGATGGTAGTCAGGTGAAGTGTGAATTTTTTTTAAGTCCATGTACCCAATGTCAGATTTCAAAATGTAATCCAAATTTGCTTTGGATTTGACATATTTTACAAGTACTTTTCTTCCTCTAAACTGACCTTTTCTAATTCTAATTCACATAACATTCAATACTTGGTTTATGACAATGCGAATTTCTTTATAAAATAAGTTAGTATAATGGTAAGAAAAGTCATGATTTTTATGTAGCACTTCCCATTGACAGATTTTTTGATATGTAGAGTCTTTTGACAGATCACTTGGGTGTTTGTTTCCATAGAACAATGATGGAACACTCATTTGTTCTGGGTATTTATCTTTGAAAATTCCTAATGGAACATAACCTGCAACAGGTGCGATGTTAATTTGCTTGTTTACAAGGTCATGGATAGTATGCAGATCAGTGAAACTATGAACCAATGTTTTTGTGATCGGTTCATCAATATCTTGATTATCGTTTTCACTATTTCCAATCTCATATGTACTGTCATATGCTCCTTAGTTTTCTATGAACACTTGTTTCGAATTGTCGTCTATCGCAACATTTTCTAACTTGTAAAGCGTTGTTTTGCTTAATCGTTTTAATGCTTTCATGACTATGTGAACTCGAACCTGACCAAATGCATAGGCACTTTTGAATTTTAAATGCTTTTTTAGCGCAACTGCCACTGTGTCAGTGTCTTTTATGTTTTGAGGCAACATAGACTGAATCACACATATGTTAGTTGGGGCATTGGTGACTCCTCCAGTTAAACCTAGTTGTGGTTTTTTATGTCGATGGCTCATTTCGCTTATTTGCAAAAAGGACAATCGTAATGCCACTAGTCTTTCTTCTAGTTCAGTGTGTTGACTAAGTATTATAGTGCCTTTATTTTTTCTTGTTTTCACAGGAACTATGTATTTAGGAATTGTGTAATCTGAAAATGCTTTTTTGCAAAGCCTACAAATGAAGGAACTGTTATTTTCGACATTTTCAAAACTATGTTTTTAAAATTCATGGAAACAAGCTAGTGGTTTCCTAATGTTTTTTGCATATGTTTTTTGGTTCACTTGTTTCATCGAAAAAGAATCTCTTCTAAAGAAGGTTCTTTGACATATTGAACAATGAAAGATAGGTGCATCATTTATCTGTGCTTGATATTTTTTTCAGACATTGATAACTCTGTTGAGTTGTTCCTTAATCTTTTTCTTGATCTTGACTCACAGAAATCTTCTAGTACTACTTATTTTTTCATTATTGCTTGCATTTAGTTGATCTATTGCTTCAGGCTTGTTCACAACACTTATTTCCAAACACTACATTGATTCAAAGATGAAAGTATCCTCAATGTTAATGTCAATTGGAACATGAGATGTTTTTGTGCACTGATGCTCTAAATATTCTAGCACTATGTATTGTTTCATTATTGTTGTGTTATAGGAAAATTTGATTTTCTGCGTTTTCAACTTCCTTCGAATAATGTCTTTAACAAGAGATAAAATGATAGAATTTTGTTGTACTTGTTTAAGCTACAAGATGCTTTGAATTGGGTTGCACCAAGATCAGTTATTGCTTCATATGTTTTGAATTCGGTTGCACCAAGTTTACCTATTATTTGACTTTCAATTTTGCCTATATGTTGTAAAGGCTCATAGTAGACATGACCTATACTTGTTTCAAATCGCAATATGTTCAAAGTTTCAAGTCTTGTTTCTGAATTACATATTTTCCTGAATATGGACATTGTAACTACAGACCAAATGACGAAACGTATGTTTAGCATTTTTCTTAACAAAGCAAAGACAAATAGACAACCTTCAATATTTCCTTTGTTATAGGGAAATGCTAATTGTTTTATGTATTCCTTCCAAGTAGATATTGTTTTGTACTTTTTTATACAACAAACGTATATATGCTATGCTATGCATCTAATTGCAAATGGGTCATTTTGAACAACTGCATTGCAAAATGTTTGTGCAATGATAAGTCGAAGGCATGGCACACTGTATCCATTATCTAGAAGATAACAAATTGTTTCAAATGCACCCTCACCATATATGTTATTGAACATGGGCACACTACCAACGCTGTTCATGGCCCTAAATCGCTGTTGTTCAAAGATGCATAGGTTAATTTGTTCATATGCAATGTAGGTTTGCTTCGAGCAGGTAGAAACCATAATAGGGTCGTTTTTGCAAATCAGTGGCTCAAAGTAGCCATTTATAGGATCTTCATCATGAAATAGTATATCATAAGTATTTGTTGCAATTTTTGAATTAAAGTGCAAATACATTTTCAATTTTGGTTTGGACCAAATTCTAAATGGAATTTTCAACCAATTTGATAATCAATGTATACAAAAAATGTCTCCCCATAGTCCTCAAGATTCTAGAGGTATATCAATTGAAGTTGATCCAGACATTTTTGCAAAATACAAATCACGATTACTGAAGTTGTGCATTTCTGTTAATGACTCTTCATGGAGTTCATGTTGATAAGACATAATTGCTTCCTTATCTTTTTTTGCTAAACATTTTCTAAAATACTTCACTGCTCCTTTTCTTAATTCTATCGATATATATGTACAATGTAGTAAAAGTTAACTATTAAACAAATATTCTCCAATCACATATGAGAAATTGTTCACTTGAAACAAGTTATTCTTTTCTAAGACAAATGCCAATTTATGTTTTTAGATGATGTACACATGGCGATATTGATTATGTCAATGTAACTGTGAATGGTAGCATGTATATTGTGTACCTGTTAAAATGCAAGTGTCAATTTCTTCTAAATTATTCCAGCGAATCTTCAACAAGTGTCTATTGAATTGTTCTAGTACAAATACATGAAAAAACAAAACATATGATTTATTAGTATACAAATCTAAGAATAAGATGCATGGTTGTTAAAAAAATGATTTTATTGCCCTTTTTTCATTTAAATTTGTATTAGAAATAGTTATTTAACACGTCTTAGTATACCATAACCAAAAAGAGGACAAAATCCTAGAAAATTAAACTAAATTTTGGAGGAGAGAAAAGATATACTAAGGAGGGAGGAGACTGAATTTTGGAAGGGTGAGCCAAATTAATGCCAAGTTGTTGTAAAAATTCCAATTGATTTTGAAGGCTACTGATTTATCATCCATGGAAACAATTGGCCAAGCTCAATTAAGATTTACATAGTTGAGGACAGTTGATCCTGTTTAAGAGCCATAACAATGGAAGTCTTCATGCAAAGAGGCCCTAAGATTCCAGTCATTAACAACTCTCGTGACTAACCATTAACACTTTCATACTTTACCATATCTGCCACACTAGTGAGGTAGGACAACCAATACTTCCAATGATAATCATCTTAAAGAGAGCCACCATTCCTTCTGTTGATCGAATCCACGAGGTGTTCATTCAAGTGCCCAGGTGATGTTTGATGGTAAAATCATTTGTCATGACATAAATTGCTATGGGGTTGGATGGAATAAGATGTGGTCATTCAGTTAATGTGGAAATACTTGGAAATGGATCTTGTGAGGAGAATGTTGAAGAAATGAACAACATCCCTCGTTTGTCTGATTGTGGTAGGATTGGAGGGAATGGACATGAAAAGGAAATGCATCAAACTTCATATTTTGATCTAGCAAACTTAGATTTTGATACGACACCTAATGGGCCTTTTCATTTGTAAGTACTTAGATATAAATTACTTGATGTCCTCATCTGCAATAGCTAGTTCATTTTTCCCTCTTATTTTTATTTTTGAACCCTGATTAGTCTGTAGGATTCACAGTTCCTTTTTTTTTTTCATGACTGATCCAGCATCTGAAAGTAGTGTGTTAATAATAAAAATTATCTAATATGAAGATAATCTAGGTCATGCATGGAAGTATATCTACATAAGACAAAGAATGGCGAGAGTTACATAAGAGTTCCTAGTTTGGGAGGACGGGTGTTTTACATTTGTATCTACATACAAAAGATGAGGTATTGTCCAAATGATTGATTTGCACTAAAAGATAACTCGACACAAAAAGAATAATTAACATAGTTTTATATGTACATAGAGGATGAACACTAAATAAGGGAATTATGACAGATTTTGTGTGACAAACATTCTTTCAAAGTTGCAGTTTTAATTTTTTTAGGGTTGTCCTGAAATATATATTGGTATAGATGGATCCTTGATTCATGGCTATTGGGACTTATTCTAGTAAGCATGTATGAACATGTTGTCTAAATTGATCACTTACCCACTTTAATGTGCTTTACTGGAGACTTGGTCAGCTTTCATCATTATTCTCACAATTTTGTACTATGTACAAATTAACATAAATGAATGTTGAACATAGGTGCAGTGCCAACAATTGAATTTTTACTTTCATACTTTCCCAGTACTTCTTTGCTTGAGTGTGAGTCATTTTCAATTTTTATAGGTCTCAACTACACCACAGGTCCTCTTCGGGTCGAGGTTTGTGGAGTACTAAAGAAGGTATGTTTTTGATGATTATTTCACCGTCTTTTTATTAGAACTTACAAACCTTTTTGCATCATGAATTCGGAAAACGATAAAGAATTGTAATAAAACATGTGAGACTAATATGCAAGACGAAAATTTTGACAATTGTCATTTCCTTATGCAGGAAGGAAGAAAAACGAGAAGTTGCCATTCCAAAGGAAAGGACAAGGACAAGTTAACTGCTGTCCTTTCGATGGGAGGCCGTATGCAAACAAGGCAAAGCAAATCAAAGCGAATCAGCCTGGGAAAGGAAGTGGAGATATCAGCTCGGCGTAGGAAAGAAAAGAAATGATTGAGGACTAACGGTTCGATGAATCCCTCAGGATCCTTGATCCTGAGGGATCGTTGTTTTATCTACTTCTGCACTCAGATATCTCTGCCTTCACCCTTATAAAAGGGGCAACACTGTTAGCTCGGAAGGGAGAGTTGGATGTTGTTATGTTTATGTAATTTCTTTTAAGATCAAAACTTTTATCATCGAGTCTCTTTAAAGCACTGATCTATTGTAATTTCACTTTATGCATTAATACAAACTTGGTTACTATTTCATCTTTGAGTATGGAATAACTTCAAGCGGTGTACCCCTAGAGGCTAAGGGCCCGGCCTTGGAGGACACTTGCTCTTGTACCATTATGTTCGATTTATGCGTGGTTTTCTTATCGACGTTATTTGGTAATCTGATATGTTTTGTAAGTTTACATCACATGCTTTGTTATGTTTAATTTATAAAGGTTTCTAAAGACAGAACTATTGTATCGACTCTGTATCTTTTCACTATTCCTTTAGGTGCTATAATACTGTTGGTCTCTACATAATACTATTGCTGTTTAATTACAGAGCTTTTGTGTTGTGCACTTGTTCATTAGCATTACGGAATTCATCTTGGAAGTTATGTTCTTGCGATTATTGGATTTATAAACAATGCTGTTCTATTTTGAAATGCAGTCGCACTCTTTCTAACTGAGGTGATACCTGGATCAGATTATTGTTTAAGTGTGCTATGTGTATATATGGTTTTTAGGCGCTGTTCCATAATTCATCAGTAATCAATGTTGTTCCATTTGTGTGTGTTATTTAATCCGCCCTTAAGAGTGAAGGATTTCCGTTGATTCCTGTAGATTACGATTAATGCATTCAATCTTATAGACTAAGGTGTTACTGCTTGTTAGACTTAGTTGCTGTTCTATTTCTTAACTGCTGTTCCATTTCAGATTTGCTATTCCATTTCAGGTTTGTTGTTCCATTTCAGATTTGTTGTTCGATTTCTTAATTGTTGTTCCACTTCTTATCTGTCGTTCCATTTCTAGTTATTTGTTATTTTGGTGTGAAGAACAATTTCAGGCTGTAGTGAGCATTGACATCTACTGTCTGGCTCCCAGATCCACGATCTGTTCTCTGTTTCTTTTTCCATCAGTTTCCAAAGGGATGGGTTATTGCTGCCGAACCCTTGACTGATAAATTGCTTAGTTTTCTGAATGTGTGGTTTAATCTTTTGAAATAGTTAACAAGCATCTGTTTACTCTTGTATTTTCAAACATTGTGCTACTAGCATTACTCTGGTGAATGATAGCCTTAGACTGAGACACTCTTTGAAATAAAAAAACATTCCCGGATTGACATATTAATGTGAGGTAATTAGAGGTGAAAGAGATCCTTTTTATAGCTCCACATTTTGGCGCCGTTGATGGCGAAAGAGTGTAGCCATTTGTTCTTTTTTTTTTTAGAATAGTGTACGAACCTGCTATGAAAGAATTGGGTTTTGAAAATGGAAGGTAAGAACCTACGTGTGGAGCATGTAAAAGCCCTGCTCCTCTGCCCGCTTTCCTACAGATTTGCTGTTGTTTTATTTGAGTAAAATTTAGTAGTTAATTTGAGTGCATGACTAAGCAGAAAAAGTCAGAAAAAAATTCCAAACCTCTACTCAAGCCAGAAAAAGCTAAGGGGCTGGTGACCCTTGGCCGACCAACCTTCATAGACGAAATTTTCAAAAAAGCAGAATCTCAACCCTTAGTAGGACCCAGGAAAGTTATTTCTAAACAGCCTACTAGTTCCGTTCAGGCCATAGGATCACCATCTGTAGCCTTTGCTGAGGTGCATAGTCAAATTGAAGAGCAGGACTTTCAATAAATTGAAAATTCTACTCGAGAAATATTGCAGGAAGGGAATTTCAGTAATATTTGTGAAGGAGGAGGAGAGACAGGGGAAACCGAGGAACCAAAATCTCCTCTTGAGATAACTTAGCCATTAAACAGCCCAGACAAGGGAAGTGCTGCAAAAATCATTTGTGAAGAAACTCAATCTCCTCAGACATTAGGCACTCTCATTATCCCAGATAGAGGAAGTGCTATTAAAACTATTCCTGTTAAAGCCATTCCCTCTCAACCTAGGAATACCCTCCTAGATATCCCAGAAGGTTATTGGCATATATTCGACCCAATGGCTCAAAACCAACCAAACACCCAAACCTCTACATTACAATACCACATAGTGGATTCTGCAAGAAATGCGCCTATGAAAGCAATCCCTCTTCAACATATCCCTACATTCCACAGTCTTACATCAGAAGACTCGGATGCATTTTTATATGAATTCGATGTACTGTGTAGGGGATATGATTACACCACCGACCCCCAGAAGCTGAAACTATTTCCCTCTACACTAAAAGGGGCTGCTTTAAGATGGTTTATGGGATTAGGTGGCAGGGTTATAAATAACTGGGATCAAATGAAAGAATCTTTTCTAAAAAAATATCAGGACTATTGCAGGTCTAGAGAACTAAAGGACGAAATTTTCTAGATGATAGCTAGACCAAATGAAACATTAGAGGAGTATGTGGAACGTTTCCAGTATAATCTACAAAGATCTCTTTATGCATCACTGCCTTTACCTGATAATGTGTTTAAAACAACATTAATAAGGGGCATGAAGGAATAATGGATTGAAACATTAAACATTATGGGAAAATGAGATATTTATCAAGAAAGTTTTGCTGACATTATTGATTTATGTATCAGGAGCTCGAAAGGCAGCACAAGAGTAAAACCCGCAGAACATGATCGGTTTGTAAGAGATAATAAAATTTCGACAGAAGGAGTAACGGATGTAGAAATTGGAAATTTATTGGAAAATTTTAAAACTAATATACTAGGGACACTAACTACACAACTTGATATTATGCAGGCCAAACAAAAGCAAATGGAGGCAGAACAGAATTTGGAAATCTTTTGTCCCCGATGCAGGAAAAAGCATAGCCATAAGGAGTGTCCACTAGATGCAGTCCAAACA
The DNA here is from genome assembly GCA_000404065.3 of Pinus taeda. Classification (NCBI taxonomy): domain Eukaryota; kingdom Viridiplantae; phylum Streptophyta; class Pinopsida; order Pinales; family Pinaceae; genus Pinus; species Pinus taeda. The sequence continues at coordinate 127,764 of APFE030815280.1, read as the reverse complement.
TGTGCCATCTGCACAAAAGATCACCTTATGGAGAGCTGCCCCTCACTTCCTAGATTGAAAGCAGTATATAAGGAAGCAGAAGAAGAACCAGAATCAGTGTATTTGCTCAACCAGTGCTGTCAGTGGCACCCGCGACAATCTGGTATGTTTCCAGACCCAACTTCTTCTTTTCAGCCTCTGCAGTATAATGCTCAACAGTATAATATGTGGCAAAGTCAATTTCAACCCCCATTTCCAAACTGGTCACCACAATCGTTTCCTTCCTCAACCCCATAGCTGAATCAGGCAAGCCAACCTGGTTGGCCGAATCTTCCTTATACCCCACCATATTGGCAAAGTAACACATACTCACCACAATGGACTCCCCCTACATCACAAAGTTCAGCCTGGCACACAAACTGGCAGAGACCAATGCATCCGCTAGTAGGAACCATTCCGCTCCCTCAACCTACACTGCCAACCTTACAACAAAATCCCCAGTCTAATATGAGACCGCAACTCCCAGCCCAACCCAACCCCAATCCAAATAACAGACCAGTCCAATCTCTCCAAATCATAGAAACACCAGAAGTAGGAGCCGATCTGAGGGAGTGTAATGGTCTTCAGTTAAGATCTGGGCGTATTATTGAAACCGAGGGAGATAAGACAGTTCAAGTTGAAAATCAGTTACCTAGAGAACATCTGTCACAAGAAGAGGATGTGAATAAACAACAAACTCATAATCAAGCAACCACATCCTCTCCCCCGTTCCCAGAACAATTAGTCATACCTCGACCTATACAATATCTTGATTTTGACATTCTGGGAGAATTACAAAATTTGTACATAAAAATTCCATTCCTCCAAGCCATTCAAGACATCCTGATATACGCAAAAACTATCAAAGAATTGTGCATAAAGAAACCAAGGAGGAATATAACAAATAATCCAAGAGTCCAAGTAATCGGCACTCTATCTGACTTATTATTAGGAAAAGAAACACCCATTAAATACGAAGACCCAGGAAATCCAATAGTAACTGTGCAAATTTATGGTCAGACCCTTTCCAATGCCTTAGTCGATCTAGGAGCTGCAATCAATATCTTAACAACCACTACTTGCCAAAAGCTAGGCATTACATCTATAGAACCCACCTCTACCTTGCTAGAATTGGCTGACTGATCTGTGGTTAGGCCAGAGGGCACACTACATGATGTCATGGTCTCTGTTGACTCCTGGGAATATCCAACCGATTTTTTGATAATAAATCCCAAAACCCGACTGGATGGAAATCCATTGATTTTAGGTAGACCTTGGCTTGCCACTTCCGATACTTATATTGGCTGTCGGCAAGGAAATATGATCATAACCAGAGGAGCAGATATCAAGAACTTAGTTCTATATCCTCCAGCGCAGCCAAGTGTCACAATACTTAAAACTAATAGGCACGCTGTATCATACCTTGCTGATAACATTAGATCTACATTAACTATACAAGAGGCACTTGATTTCAAAGACCAAACAGAAGACAATGCCATTAATAATTTCATTAGTCAAACTGAACTCACACCGCACACACAATGTCATATGATAAAAGCAACATTTGATAGTGAATTAGAAGAAGATCCTCTTAAAGATACACATGATCATACAA